>JADLZK010007464.1:0-10232 GCA_015847255.1 Hyparrhenia diplandra
TCCCTGCTGACTCTTTCTACTGCACCTCAGTGATAACAAAGGGACTTTGACGAGTCACATCGTCTTTCTTTACAAGTCCATCTGAGTTTGTGGGTGAGGTTTTTGGAAATTCTGTCTACATTCAGTCACATTGTATTATTTTGGAGTCCCAAGAAAAGACATGTTCTCCAGTTGCTTCTGCACAATTCCTTCTTGAGGTGATATGCCATTGTACCTTAATATCACGCGGTTTTCTCCTTCACTTAAGGATTCAGTAGACATGCATTATAGCTACCCTTTCCAGCGTTATTATTTGCCAAGCAGTATCTGTTACTAAAACAGTGTCGGAATTCCCTATGAATTTGGCAGTATTCTAGCCCTCTAGGACGATGTTTACCACATAGCTCAAATCTCTACAATTTTTATATGGAATCCTGATTAACATAAGACATTTTTTCTTATTTATTATTTTGAATCTTGAATTGCTTACACATGCAAATATTTGGATGCCTTAACAGATAACTGCTTTTGATTGCCCCTGTTATTTTCATTACATGGCCTTCATACATACCTTGTATTTTGAAGACGATGACATATGCCATATGCTTGATTCAGAGGGACGTACTGGGACAATAATGATAAGATTTCTTGTTTTTATAACAGTAGTACTGAAACTCACTAATAATTGTTATTGCTGGCAGGTGAGGAGATTTTTCCACTCCCATTTCAAGGTTGTACAGAGACCTTCAGTCGGCTGTTGTGGTCTTATTCACGGAGGGATGTTTTATGATTTAGTATTGATGTGTCAGAAAAACATCTGATAGCTTGTCTGATAATCTCCACATGTTTTCTATGTTGTTTCAGTTCATTTGGAGAAATGAGCTGTAAATAATTGTTGGATACTTCTGATATCTTTACCTCTTGAAACAAGAAATTGTGTTACTTTTTACCCAAGTGCCTTACTGACAGCAGAATAATTCACTGCTTGCATTCTTGCATTGAGTCTCTAATTCTCTATGTCCATGATCTGTGCTTCTATGATAAATTTGCAGCTTTAATGATTTATTTAGAATTAACTAAAACTTAGAAGAGCAGCCTTTCCTAACATCAAAATGACAGAAAGGGATAGTATTAGTGAGGCATGTTGGTTGATTCATTTCTTTTTCATTTGCTCAAATATTTGCTATGAGCATAAAGAAGGGATCACACAAATTGACAAAAACTCTAAAATTGGGTTTCTCTGCATAATAGTGCCTGGTTTCCTTTTTAACATTGGATAACCAAGCCTATCACAGCTCTCCCCTTCAAATCACTTTTATCAGGTCACAAATCACAAGGGTTAACAGGTATGGGTACTATAGGAACTTACCATGGGTTGGGCCTTTTTGCCCATTAACACACCCATGGGTTAGAGAGTCGATCCAGACCCATGTCTTAGTAGAATAAAAGTCAACCGGGTATCAGGTTCTCTATACTCATTGCCATCTCTACTCACGCCCGTGCTGCCACATTCATTTCTTTGTTAACTTCCAAATATTTGTTATGAGCATAATAAAAGAAAGCGATCACATGTACAATCCTGTCTTTTTGCTTTTTAATAAAAATCTCACAGTGGGGGCCTCCCCTGCTGCATCGCTCAGAAAGGACCACATGTAATTTTCAAATTGGGTGCTGTTTTTCCCTGTTGGATCAGTAGTTTCTATATATGTCACAACCTCCTTTACTAGTTCACAGCATAGGCAAGGCGGAGTGACATGTTAACAATATATCTTCCACAAATTATGTTCTTGTTTCTTTTACAATATAGTCAGATGCTTTCGTGAGAGTTTTGTTTGTATCTCCTTGGGAAGCAAGGTCCACCATCTTCTCCCATATCGTACTAATCTCGATTCATTGGTATCTCCAGTCTCACTTCTTCATGAATTTACCCCAAATTGTTACACCATGTTTCATGCTAGTACAATAAACAACTATCTGTTGCTTCTGCCCCTTTTAGTCAATAGATTAATGAATAATTTAGCTTGTGTCTCACCCTCATGAAGTAAACTATGGTGAGTTGATGGATCTTTGTTTTTTCACCTTTTATGATGTTGCAGATAGAACTTAATCCTAACACCCCATGATTTTACCTGTCTGACCAAATGCAGGTTTTATCTGACTAATTGTGGCATGACCAGGTCTCAAAAACATCCTACCATTTCATTTGTTTGTATTGTTCATTACTAGTGTCTCACTCAGTTGATGCAAAATATTACATGGATCAATCTCTTCGATGGACAGGGGTTCCACTTCTTTTTAGGCCTCATGATAAGGTATTGACAGTTTGACACTAAGTAATCCTATTTGTTGTTGATTGCTAAGTCTTTATCAGTGTACACCATTTGCTTCTATTTCTCAAAAGCCTATTTCAAGAGTAGAGTGTTCATAATTTGGAGTTAGGTTTTATGGGAGTTATTGTATCATTAGTTATTATTAGATGATGCTACAAATCTAAAATGGCTTTAAGTCCCAACTTCCACGTGTAAATTGCAAAAGCAATGTCATAGCAAAAATCATGTTGCTAAAACATACTGCTATTTTGGAGTACCCTGAAATTTGACAAGTTGGCCATTCGTGGTGAGAAGCTTGATGGCAAAAAGGAAATGGTATTACTTGTTTACAGTGTATTTATGTGCAGAAAAATAACTTCAAATTCTGTTTCAATCTATAATTTTGGTACTTACACATTTATCATCTACCATTTTCAAATCTAGTCCCATCAAACTTCCATGCATGCTCGCTACTAGAAGGATCGTAGTTCGATGGGTTTTCAAGCAAGCTTTCAGTTTCTTCACTAGCATGCTCAGTCAACTGTTCTCGCCATGTTCTCTCGTGATAGATCTCAACCTTTCAGCCACATCTGACATTAATGGCCGTTCTTCTCCTTTCATACTCAAGCAACTTTTTGCAAGGTGAGCAATTTCTTGTAGCAGCTCCATTCTGACACCCAATATATTTCTGTCCAAGATAGATTCAAGTCTGCTCTCTTTCAATGCCAGAAGGAAGGATGATGCCAAGCTTTCTTTTCTCCAGTACCTTCAGAATAAATCGCTGTCTTCCTTTGTAATTAGCTCTAGAAGCACTCCACTCCAAAACTATAAACATCACTCTTCTCTGTTAGTTGACGCCTTGTAGTAGTATTCAGGGTCCAGATAACCAAGAGTTCCCTGTACCATTGTCATAAATGTATTTCATCCTTTTGGGAGCATTCTTGATGCTCCAAAAATCAGTAACTTTTGCTATGTCGTTGTCACCTAGGAGAATGTTTGGAGATTTTTATATCTCCATGAACTATAGGAGGGATGCTGATGAGTGTAGATATGCCAGTGCTTCTGCAGATTCCTGGGCAATCCTGAGACGAAAGCCGTCGAGTGAAATGGATTGTCTTCTGTATGTGACATGTATCATGTCGAACAGAGTGCCGCTTTGAGCATGAATTCATAGACTAACATGGGAACCTCAACTTCTAAAACAACAACCGGCAGAAGCCTGACTATATTTATATGGTTGATCTGTGAAAGTATGACCATCTCTTGGACAAAATCATCTTTCTGAACCATGTTCATAATCTTTTGAGCGCTTTATGGCTACCATCCTAGTTATCCTTCAGAATTCCTTTGTAAACAGATACCATAGCTGCCTCTCCCTACTTCTCTGCTTGAGTCAAAATTGTTTGTTGCTTGCTTTGAGTTCTTTCTGTTGTGAATATTCTCACCGTATCAATTTGCTTTGATCTAATTTCTGCCTCTCATATAACAGTACAGACCCCGTTTTCTTTTCTTGAAAGAATCTATCCTTTTTCTCTCATGAGCCTTTTTCTTCTGGCATTCAATCAGCAGTGCAAAAATGCAGATAATCAGAAGTATAGCACATGACGAAATACCTGCCAAAGAAAGACATTAGTTCAGTATTTAAATCTAAATTAATATGTTTTGGGGGTACCTAATGGCTTTTTAGCAAAGGTCTTTTTCTTTTCAGTTGCTAGAGCAGTACTCTTTTGTGTGGCACAGTTGTCCAAAAACATAAACATGTATTTACACCATTTTATTGTTCATTCATATAAACTAGTAGTCACGCTGCCTCATGCGCATGGATTGGCAGTGTGTGATATTTGGATAACTTTACGATCAGGAAAAGTGCGCAAAAGGCCATCATATGTAGGCACGCGCCATACCATGTAGCACTGCGCGTTTGGACCTAAATTAAAAACATGTTGAAATTACATGCCTATATATTACGTGATGGAATCGGAAATTGCAAGATTGTAGCTAGAAGAGCTTACGCATATATAGTACGCCGACATGATATTAGCCGCTCATGACACGCAGAGTCGAGAATGTATACGTTTAATTTATGGTACTAAGTAGGCAATGCAGTGGCATATTTTTCCGAGGAAGGAAGTGGATGTAGGTAGCTCCAACTACCGGCCTGTGGACCCAAAGGTAGTCGTGCCCAGAATTGGTGCAAAGAAGTTAGCCTGGAACACATAGTTATAGGTCATAAGATGGATGTTGTATAGAGTTGTCCACTTAACCGTAATCACAAGGCCGTTGGTTGCCCTCCTAATCCCACCCAAGCACTACCTGCGGCTCCTGAGTTTGCTGCCTCCCTAGCAATGTGTTCCTAAGCTTCGATTAGCCATATTAGTTTTTTTATCAAAACAGCCATATCGGTTTTGGGGAAAAAAAAATGCGAATTGGCAGGCAGGTCTATGAACCTTGGAGCAATCTGTGTAATAGGCCATGCATGGAAAAAGGATGGTGTAGCAACTAGCAAGGCATTAGGAAAGGGTGCTGAATCAGACACACACATTCCATTCGGATTCTTGGAACGCTACATGGAATGGGCACAGGCAATCATACCGACTATAGAAACCGCGACGCTAAACATCATCACAAGTCACAAACATTGAAAGAGTTGACAAAAGGAATTCAATAGGAAAAAGAGGACATAATAGCATGAAAGTCGGTTCCTTACCGCAAATGAATGGTGTCTGAGGAATGAAATGTAGCCTACAACAGTTAAAACCATGAACCTTAGAAGGCCGGACCTCGCGAAAGTGTTCTTACACCATCAAGAATCTTACCGAGGTGCAAGTCAACAGAGAAATGCAAGTGGTCGCTTTCAGAAAGCCGGTGTTCTAGCAGTATACACCCTAGGCACACATGCACGCAGGCCAGGTTGAGGGCCATCCGGCCATGATGCTAGTTTCCATGCGCAGGGATACCACGCCACCAAAAAAACAAAGTAAGTCTTCTGGGCTAAGACATGTTGGGGAGCCACCCAACCAAAAAGTTTGGGTCCGGTCAATGTGCTCGTACATGAACATCAATTATATTGTAAATCCATGAAATTGGGGATCTGGCTGGTGAACTAAAATGTGCTACCGCTTATTGACGGGTATGTATTCTTTTTGAATTGAAACAAGAATTTATCGAGGACAATGGCAAGTAAAAGTGAAAAGGGCACACTCTAGCTTTAAGCTCGCTATATAATGAAGCGGGTGTACACCACCGTGGTTCCTAATTTCTCGTTGTTGTACATAATTCGGCCAGTACCATGCTGTGGTTAACCAATTATTTTGAATCAATTAAAGTATAGCAGATGACTTCTCGCTTCCGATTTTTTGTTCGACCAATCAATAAGCATAATAAACTTGCGGTTCAAGAGGTTGTATGCCAATGGTGTGTAATTGGTAGTGTCAGATATAGTGAAGATTTTCAAATAATATCGATGGTTTCGTGCAAAAGATGAAACATAAATGCAAAGACTATAGATAAACAAAAATCTCCGAGGTAAGCGCCTACCTTATCTAGGTAGTTTTGCCTTTTCTGAGAATGCTCGAGAGTGGCGTTCACCATCGCAGCCTTCATCCCCATTATGCTAATCTTTCGAAAGAGGCAGAGAGAAGACGCCAAGGACAGGGGCACATCATTGTTGGAGTGATAAATATATACCGGTGTATTTGTTGATCCGCTTAAAGATCTCACTCAAAGGGTAAAAGTATGATCATGTGACCGTAAGTATACCGATCCCGGAGTGTGCGCAAAGAACATCCGGTGGTTTCAAAGATCATTTGGCATGATAAGCTTACTACGGAGAGGGAGGAGTCTTCCCTACTTTGATCGCACTAACGCATTAGCGCCAGCTTAGTTACGCATGAAAGGTTAGGCTCAATGAGTTGCGTGCATAGTAGATATAGTACCCTCTTCTACGCTTGTTTGATCCCCGGTGTTTCAAGAGAATCAACATTTGGTGGTGGAGCCCGCAAAGCAAATAAGAGTTATGAGATTCCGCATGTAGAGCATGAAAGAGTCATTATAGGCGGAGAGGCATGAGAAAGAAACCTTAGAAAGGTCCGTGTGTGCGGTGAATTCCACCATGTATGGAGCATCAATGAAACCACGAAGATGACTTTTGCTTTTGGAGACCCCGAACCGCCAAGGACGATACCACCTTCCCCTATCTCGTGGGCTTTGACTTCAACCTCGTGCGTTCGTGAATCTCTGTAAGATAGAGGCCGTTCCTATAGCAAAACAAATGAATAATCATCGCGATATAGTTAACCAAAGAAGTTTAATGGAGCATAAAGAATGGTCGGGAGTTGAGGGATTAGAAATCACATCCCAATTGGACTATGCATTGAAATAATTAGGAAAGGAATGAAGACATACATGCTCATCAACAAGGACAAGGTCAACATGTTGTATCGTCCGGCCATCACCCTCCTCCACGTATTCCCACTTGCATGCGCATTACCTGACGCGAAATCACAAAGACGCCACCGTATGAAATAGGAAGCAATCAAAAAGCCATCGCTCCTAGCTAGCCGCATGTAATGACGCTCGCCAAGAAACTATATTGATAAGCAAGAAAACGGGGCTTAGTGAACAATGGTTAGGAAACAAACAGTAGACCGACAACGTACAAGTATTCATTAGAGTATGTAAAGATCCATGGTAGAAAGAACCCACCGGGCAGCACACACACAAACAAAGGAAAATAGATAGGAAAAAGAAAGGGCTCAACATCACTATGGATGCAAAAGTAGGTGAATTATTTTATGCAGATCGCAGAACATACAACTGTGATAACGAGAATCGCTTTTGTATAGGAATTCAAAAGTCCCGTGATCGTGACTGAATCAGAATCCCCTTCATACAACACTCGCCTTTAAATAGGATCACCGGCTCGGTCCACGCACTCATCTATTTTTTAATAGAGTCACCGTCATTCACACAAGGTAAAGCAATCAACACAAGGGGAACTCTAAAGAACAAGATTTAGCCACCTTTCATAAGGCATTCTCCAAGCCTGTAGCACAAGGTCCTCATGTTCTTGTGCTAATTTATTGAATTAGGAAAGGAGATACTTTTATCAAGGTAAATTACATCAAGATTCTTCAAACAGCAATCGCAGTGAGTAGGCTATGGCAAAGGGCTAAACGCTCGTAGGCTCATTTATTTCATTTCATCATAGAAAGACATTGAGGGGTGTTTGATTGGCGGGCGACTAAAATTAGTCGCCTTTGACTAAATTAGTCAAGAACGCTGGTGCACCCGCTTTGTATTTTTAGTCACACTTTTACTCACCCCCCGCTTTGGGGTTTTTGGTGCACAATCAAAATAGTGTCCGTTTACACTCCCGACACTCCCAAACTCCCTCAAATTTCTCAAACCTAAATTTGCGTACCATTCAATTCAAGCACAAATATTCCAATCAAAACTTCAAAGTTTATCCAACCTTTATGTAGGGTGGCAACATATTTCGGTAATCACCTTAATCAAAGCCCAACTACCAACAATCCAACATCTATAGGTAGAAGTTACTAATCTACCGCTATGGATTTAGCTTTTAAGATAAAAACCTATGTAATTCTAAATAAAAAGTAAAGCAAGTAACACATCCTTTACATTACATCCATATATGCAGAGGCTGGGAGGGAGAGGGAATTGAGGAAGGCACCCAACTTTTCAACTTCTTCATGTACCTAGTTTTTCTGCCTTCCGTAATCACAACAACCTTAACAAATGAGGGTACGAAAGCAAGTTCATCCTCAGAAAGAAGACATCACCAATCAAAAGAAATGCTTCCCGGTGTCTGCCGCAAGTTAATCACTAACGCATTGAATGCTCCCCGATCTCTTTCGCAAAAAATAAAATAAAATAAAATAAAAAAAAAATGTCTTGATCAAAAATAATTCCGCCAAGAGGTAACGTAAAACCATATAGATGGAGTGATGGTACCGTCCAACTAATTCCCCCCCCCTCTTCTTCCAAACCGAAAGTAACGCTTTTAGTCTACAGTAAAGAATACTAAAAGTTTCAAAGATTCGCCAAAAGTAGTTTTCTTCGGCTACAGTATCATGGCAATTTGTTACAACATCACCGGACAAGGATTCAGCTTGGTAAAAAATGAAATTATGGATGAAACAAAACCAGTCTTAGAATTAAATAACTCGGATGTTTCAAATGCACACCTACTGCCCTTAGCCAAAACAACAAGCACCCACTCAAACTGTTATATTTCAAATGCATTTTTGTTTTCTATGGCTTCAAATTTTCAAGCCTTTGTAGGTAATTTGGCGAAGAATAATGAAGCCGCTTTTTATGGGCCCCGTGGTTCATTAAAGCCCAGCCAGAAGTTGGTTTAATGATCCAAATTCATTAACCACCTACGCATGCATTTCAAAAGTTTTAACATATGGAATGTCAATTTATGAAACATATGGTACTACCGCTCTACATCTACATATAAGATGTTTGATCAAACCACCGTGAACTTCAAATCATGTATAGAAGAAGCCCATGTATCACATTATCCAGATTCTCGAGGGTACATGATGTGGCCCATGTATGAAACGAGGTCTCCTTTGGGATTTCGCTTTGCTTATTATTATGGACGTAAAAATGGTCGCGTTTTAGTGTATAGTATAGCTACCTATCGTGGTTGCAAAAAAGCTTAAAAAGTAAGCTACGCGGGTGATCTCACAATTATCTTTTTATATGCATTGAACAAATGCTCAAAATTTCCCTAATGTGGCCAAATTTCAAACTATTTCCACTTTTATTGTTAAATGCCAAATAGGTAAAAAAAAAAAAGCAAAATATTAGCATTGGGCCTTATCACAAGAGCGATAAGAAGAATAACACATTGTGTCCTCGCCCATCCAGATAAACTCAACAAAAAAAGATTCATGCAAATGCAAATAATCGAGTAAAGAATACAAGACTATCGCATCTTCTCGTGATTTGCTTGGCATTTGTTACAATCAAGGCTAATCTTTTTGGCTCACGTAAGCATGATTCCATTTGATCTCAATAAGTTTATCTTCTTTTCCGCTAATTCGCATACCAATGCAAAGTTGAAGCCATAAAAAATCTCCCCCGTACAAAGATTGAATCTATCATGAACATCGTGAACATCCTCTTCTATGAACAGAGTTTCGCTTTGAGCAAAGACACCAATTGTCTCTTGCTCAAGATACAAGGCCGTGGAGTTCACCTAAGGTTTGCGAAAGTGTGAGCATCTCAATAGCATTGGGTCATCATGAACGGAACTCCCCATTCTTCATCACTAATGCGCACATAGAGGCTCAAGAAATGGAGGTTACCATACCATACCACCAAAAAACATGATATTAGTTGATAACAGCGGATTCTATACTTTCACAACCGGAGAAGTCAAGCACAAAATCAAGCATAAAACCGCTATTTAACCCTAACCCTAACTCCTAACCTAACCCTAACCTAGGGAAAATCGTGGAGGGTTACCCCGCAGAAGCAAAGTGGGAAGGAGCCATGGAGACAGAGAGAGGGCTGGGAGGCTGGGCGACCGGCCAGACGCGCTGGCCGCCTCTATCACAAGTTGCCTCGGCCACGGCGCCGCGATACCGGGCCGGGCTGCCGCGACGCCAAATACCGACGCCGCTGAGGAGGAAGTGTGAATCGAGGCGAGGAGTGGGTGGGGCGGAGGGCGTGAGGGCGCCGGCTGGGCCGCTTCCGATGTGACGCCGCCAAGACCGAGAGCTTCTGCTTCGACGAGGAAAGGAGAGAACGAGGTTCGCTTTTTTACCGCGGAGGGAGCCGTGACATATATACCCGGCCGCTACAGTAGACCGAGAGACATCCAACCGGCCGGTGATCGAACGATCAAAAATAATTTTACACGCTGACACAAGGCCGGCGATTTACTCCACACACAATATTACCTTT
>JADLZK010007465.1:0-19235 GCA_015847255.1 Hyparrhenia diplandra
TCGGTTTGCCCGGTTGTTCGGAGTTTCACAAACACGCCACCGGCTACCACAGGATCCCTGATCCCCTTCATCCCAACATAGAAGAAGTACTTCCACAAGCTAAGGTTGGGAGAATGCCCACAAACACCACAAAGCGCGGATGAAGACTCGCAATGTCGGGACGCGCTCGGGCGACATGGCAGCCGGGAGGTCGTAGAGCACCAGAGCTCCAACAGAACCTGCAGCACCAAGACATCCGAACCGCGCTGAGGGCTCTCGGCGACCACCACTTCATCCGCTCATGACGGCGGTTCGGGCCGGCGACCCTAACCGGGCGATGACCCTCTCCGGGCAGTAACGCACAGCATCCACCGCCTCATCGCCGCCTGCGGACGGCTGAGCCTCGCCATTCCCATCCATCGTGATTGCGGGTCCGCCGCCGCCAGCGGCACAGTTTCCGTCGCTGGGTCCACGGCGGCGCACTCCTCACGTCCGGGCAGCACCGGGCCGCGCCCTCCGGGCAGCTGCCCGCACTCACGCCCGCGACCGGCGAGCATGGCGGTCCATCCCACCTCAACCGGCTCTACACTCCAAGAAAATGAACAAGATTGGCAACCAAATCAACAAAATCCATACCCAAATCGGGATTGCATCTGGGGCTAAATGGATCTACAAGATCGACGTGATCTACAAAGGGGTACTTTACCTTCTTGCACCCCTGGGCCGCGGTGTTCTGCGGAAGAGGCGTAACGGCCGCGCAGCCGCAAACCCCAGCCTGCGCTCACTGTGAGCGGTGAGGAAGACGAAGGACTCAAGAAGAGGAAGGGGCGAATAAAGTGATGCGACGAGGTGGGCGGATGCCGATATTTATACCCCGACCGCCCTAGTTGATGCATGGGCAACCGCGGCGCGCTACGGCCTCGCGCCTCCCTCACATTTCCCGGTTGAGTGCGCGCGCAAGCAAGGCAAGGCCACGGTTATCATCATTACCCTTTCCAGAGCGCAGCGCGGTTGTGGCGCAAGCACGCGCCCTATTCGAGCTCCTGCGCCGGCCGTTCCCCACATGATCCGGGGATACACTTGACTCCAGATATCTTGCCCCCTCACGGAACTCGAGCCGCCCTATCTTCGACCGGAAGCTTCCTTGAAGCACCCGCCATCCGCATCTCTTGACACGGCCTCGGGATATACCTCTTTGGTTGGCACCGCCCTGTGCCCTCGACCATGCATGGTCCATGGGCACCATATGTCCCAAGGCATATTACCGTGTTTCCTGGGGACTCCCGAGCTGTGCTCCACCTTGAGTTTGTTTATGCGCTGCTAGGTTTCCGATTACCTGGAATTTTTCCTCACATTCTATGACCCTTAGCAAGACGCGATTACTCACCTACCCTAGTCGGGGATTGCGGCACACTTCACCTACGGTGAATCGCTCAATTTTTTGGTACTTAAATTTTGCGTTGTTATCTACTACACGTGGCACACTTCGCCGTAAAAGAAAAGATTTTTTCATTGGAGCACCCAAGATCCAGCAGCGGACTCGCCAAGACTAGACTGTCGAGGGCAAAGGAAAGAAGCTACAGAAAACAAGTAGCGGGTCGAGAGCTGTCCCAGTTAGCCTGGCTGCTCAACTAGTCCGGGTCAACACCGTATGAGTACCGGGTCGACAACACCTCCCTACGGATCGGGCCAAGACTCTTACACCGCAAAGACGGGCCGTGCTCGGGACTAGCGGGTGGGGGATAAACCCCTATCCCCCCTCACCTGCCTTTAAGACATTAGGGCCTCTGCCGGGTCCAGACGGCGGATTGAAGCCCTTGGCGATAGAAGACCGAGATTATTGGAGATTACGGCCCAAACTTGGTCGACAAGATAGTTTCCTAGTATGTCTTCGCCGTAATCACTATACACTCTTCCTATTGTAACCGATCAGGATAGTTTTGCCTGGGACAGTATCCGGGAGCCCAAACCCCGCCTCCTCCTCCGACTATATAAGGGGAGCAGTGGATCCTCGAGGGACTACACTCCTCAATCAATCAATACAACTGGGCAGATCTAGGTTTTACGCCATCAAGGCGGCCGAACCGGTAGGTAAAACCCGTGCTTTGTCCTTTTCGCCGTTTCGCTTAACGCCCGCTAGCCGCCCTCGCCGCATCCCTAATCGTGCCAATCTACTAGCCGGCATACCGGACTATCGCCACAGAACCGACGAAGTAAGGCAATACTTCACCCATGGTGAATCGTGTCATTTTCATTTTTAACTATTATTTCAGCAATTCCACCTCACGTGGCACACTCTCGTAAAGAAAAAGATTTTTTCATTGAGCACCCAAGATCCATGAAAGCGGATTCGCCAAGACTAGACGGGTCGGGCAATGGAAAGAAGCTACAGAATGCAAGGGCCGGGTCGAGAGTCGTCCCAGTTAGTCGGCGTTTAACTAGGTCCGGTCGACACGCAGAAGATCGGTCGACAACACCTCCCGATGACGGAGCGCCAAGACTCTTTCACCTACAAAGATACAAATAAGTGTTCCTGGGGACTTTAGTGGGGGGATAAACCCCTATCCTTCACCGGTCACTTCAGGTTAGGCCCCTCGGCCGGCCCAGACGGCGGATCGAAGCCCCTCGCGCCTAGAAGACCGCAATTCCTGAGATCACTACTAAACTTGGTCGCCAAGATAGTTTCCTAGTATAGCTCCCCATTCGTAATCACTACATACTTTTCCTATTGTAACCGACGATAGATCTGTGCGACTGATCCGAGGCCATACCCCGTCCCCGGACTATATAAGGTGAGTGTGGATCCCTCTCGAGGGACACGACATTCACAATCAATCATACAAACTAAGCAGACATAGGTTTTACGCCATCAAGGGTCCAACCTGGTAAAACCCGCGGTGTTTTGTCCTTCTTCGCCACTTCCTTTTAACGCCCGCTAGGCCGCCTAGCGCACCTCTACCGCCAACCTACTAGCCGCATACCCCGCTAGACTATCACCGATAAACCGACGAGAAAGATGAGGGTCAAGGCGACGAAGTGATCGACACCAATCTCGGGTGCCAACGGGAGGAAGGATCGGCCCGGCGCTGTGGGCCGCTGCAGTGTTGACCCCAAGGGAGAGGGAGGCCCCGCGCTGCAGCTTATCCACCCTAGCTGGGCCGGCGCTAGAGTGGGGCCACTCAGAAAGAAGTAAAAGAGGAATGGGGAGTACCTCGCCTGTCGGTCAAGAAGGAGGAAGAAATAATAGGTAGAGAAATAAATAAAAGCTTTCTCTTTTCTTTTATTTCAACTTCAACTCAAAAAGCTATGAACTCTTTTTTTGAACTTTAAAATCAAGCAAACATTACAAAAAAAATGCAGCAAAGCATGAATGCACCAACATGTTCTAAATTTATATTTGATTTTATTTTATTTTATAAAATTTATTATTTCTCCTATATTGACAAGGCATAAAATGCATAATTAATCAAATTTAAACTATTTTCAAAAATTGGAAATTTCTGGTGTACATATCAATGTTGAAACCGACTAGGAAGCAAAGGCCGATTGTGGGGCCACAAGGGCGGTCGCCCCGCACACGCTAGGTGGGCCCCGCCTTCTGGCCATGTCCTCCGTGTCTTCTATAATGTTCTTGCGGTTCCAAGTTGGATTACTTCTCAGGATACGCCTTTATGTTGAGGGCTTGCAAATCCTGGGCGTTTTTTAATCCCTAAAAATATATAAATCATCAAAACTCATAGAATTATGTCAATCAAGCCCCTATACTATGTTAATATTCATTTTAAGCCCTTATTTTCATTTAAAAATTTTCTATTTTACGCTATAAGATATACCAAAGAATGACACAAAGATTTTTGATGAAATTCCAAGATTTCACTCTAAACAAGTGCTACTTTGAGGCCTATGACAAGTGATTCTGTGAAAAACACCTAATAGTCCACTTGTTCGACTTAGGGTTCTTGTCATGAACTGTAATTGGGCCGCCTCGAGAGTGGCTAGATGGCCCGATTACGGCACCCGCCGGCCCGAGAAGGCCGTGGCGCGCGCAAGGGGCCGGCGCCCCCAGCCGGCCGCCGCCTTCCTCCCTCTCCTCCCGTGCACGATTCCCGAGTTTGCTTCATATTCAAGTTAGATTATCTTAGGTAATTTTGGTGTGCAAGGATATCTCATCTATAAGGGAGACCCTTATTAGGAAAGAATAAGTTAGATATGCTTGTAAAAGGTATTCGATCGTATAAGGAAACCCTTATAGAGAGATTGCTTAGGATTACAAGTCCCACTAGTCGGGCTATAAGCAAGAGGCATGTAATCTCTAGGATAAGCAAATAAAAATATCTTCGCCCCAACCTCCCGCGCCGCCGCCGCCTGCCCCTACGCTGCGCACTGCTGCCGCTACTGCCCGTCTGGGGCGCCAAGGTGGCGCTGGGCACGGCCGGGCCGCCGGCGCTCTCCCGACGGCTCCCCTCCTCCTGCTGATCGAGTTGCCGCCTTCGCCGCCGCCGGGCGTCGCCGCAGCCCCCAGACGCCTCGGCTCCTCTCAACGACGGGGCTGTCAATTCCGGCCTCACCCAGCCGAATCTCGATACCGGTATCCTGAGACCAGACGCTCCCACCACCCATGGCTTCGCGAGATACTGAGTTCAACGCTACGCCAAGGAGCTCCCCAGACGCCGGGCCCAGCCGATCAGCAAGCGCCGACGACATGGAGGACCGCCTGCCGTAGATGGAGCGCGCTACACCGCCGAGGGATTCTCCCCGACGCACGCCGACCACGCTGGAGGACGGCGCCGACAGCCGCCGGCGGGCACGTGGCCGCGCCGCCTCCCCGCCTGACCTCGACGTCGGGCTCCGACCTCGCTATCTCTCCGACTTTGAGGAGGCAGATGACGCCAGACGCGACGCACCGCCGCATCGACGCTATCCTCGATGACACCGCAAAGACCGGCCGGCCCCTCTCTCCTCTCCTCTCGACACTCGCGATCAGCAAGCAGATTCTCCTCCGGGCAGATGGCGCTACCAAGGCGCGCTCGGCCTCCGTCTCCCCGTCGCGCCACCGCGCGCTTAGCACCGTGCTGCCACTCGGCATTGCACCTCCCCGCCACGCCACGCGCCTGCTAAAGTCCAGAGTTCGACGGGCACCGACGACCCCTGACTCGGGATTCGCAAGCCGGAGCTCCTTCTAGCTCAACTTGACATCGAATTTACTACGTGAGTTACGCCGCCTTCCACCTCACCGGGTCTTGCCGCAGCTGCGTACATCGACTGGCCCAAGAAGAAGTCCTCGGCCGAGTGGGATCGAGTTCACCAGCGCCTACGACATCACTTCGGGTCCACCCCGACACTCGACGCCATGGGGCATACGCGCCTCCTGGGGGCAAGTTGGACGACTACACGACGCCTCGAGGTCTATGCATCATGCATGGATTTTGAGGGATACGCCACCGTGTCACCACGAAGGCTTACGCATCCGCGGCGGATCGGCGACTCGGCGGTGTTCGAGCCCCGCTTCGATGGAGGAGGCCATCGACCCGCCCGCCGCATAATGACGACGGAGCCGACGACGCCTGACGGCGCCAAAGATCGGGCGCCGGTAACGCGGGCCACCACGGCACCGGCAACATCGACGACGACATTATGGGCCGCCCGGGTTGATCACATACCGTGCCAGCAGCGCCTAGCTGTTGCTATGGATGACATCGACCTACCCGACGTCGAACGACATGATCACGAGCTACACCCCGCCACACAACGACCAACAAGGAGCTTGGGGATCATCTCCAATGCCATCCGCACGGGCTACGCCGCAGAGCGGGAGCCTCCAATTATGGCATTGTGAGGTACCCTCCACCACTATACATCCCCCCCGCCCCGTAGCTCCAGACTTCATGATGGGGGAGAATTCCTGCCGCATGGCGTAGCAAAGGGGCTTCCACCCCAATCACCCCTCGAGGATCCTGCATTCCAAAGATAATGCCCTCCTCCTTCAGCATGCCCCGAAGCATCGAGGGTGCCAAATGCGCCCCTCTCTTCGACAACAATCGGCTGAGTACATCTTCTTCCTCAGATTGAACGCCATCGCCGGTGCAGCATGGACGCAGAGATCGACTCGGGCCACCGGGAGCACGCCCAATGACCTCTCTACCTACGTGTCTCCTCGATTTCACCCTCCCTCACCGCTCAACATCGATCCGTCACGCTCATCGGCAGTACTCCATGCTAAGGTGACAGCATCGACGACCTACACCTATACGTTCTCCGCCGACTCGACTCGATGATCGAGTCGCCGTGGACCCTCGCCCGGCCATGCGTCGGGCATGGGCGAACGCCTCGTCAGCCCCCGCGAGCTTCAAGTTCGAAAGATCTACTTGGGCGACCTCCACCACGACTTCGCTCTCGCCGACAAGGATGCCGCTTGTTCCGCAACGACGATAACGACAAGTGCGGTCCCTCCCGCTTTCTACTCGGCCCGGAGTGGTCACCTCTCCGATCGGGCTGCCCTTCGCCCTTACGCAGGCTGGGCAAGACGTGACGCGCCGCCCGTCGAACGGTGGGGGAGATGTCATGAACTAGAATTGGGCCGCCCCGAGAGTGGCTAGATGGGCTCCCGACACGCAGCCGCCGGCCCGAGAGGGGCGTGGGTGCGCTGCGCAGCGAGGCCGGGCCTGCCGCGCCGCCTTCCCTCTCCGCACGACCCGAGTTTGCTTCATATTCAAGTTAGGATTATCTTAGGTAATTTTGGTGTGCAAGGGGATATCTCATCTATAAGGGAGACCCTTATTAGAAAGAATAAATTATGATATGCTTGTAAAGGTATTCGATCTATAAGGAAACCTTAGAGAGATTGCTTAGATTACAAGTCCCACTAGTCGGGCTATATAAGCAAGAGGCATGTAATCTCTAGGGGATAAGCAAGCAAATAAAAAAAAAATATCTTCGCTTCCTTTCGCCGCCGCCTCCTCAGACCGCACGCCGCCGCCGCCATCACTGGCCGCGCTCAAGGGGCCGCGGCGCTGCCGCCATCCACCGGCCTCCCGACGGCTCCTCCACCTCTTCCTCGTTGATCAAGCCGGGCCGCCGGGCGAGAAGCTGCAGCCCCGTACGCCTCTCTCCAAAGCCTCGTCGAACGACGAACACGTGTCAATTCGCCCCATCCAGCCTGAATCGACAGCTTCTCTAGGGTGAGGCATTTGATTCCACAACCATGAAAAAATCTAGCTCGATTCTATAGCGGGATTCGAAACTTCTCTTTGTTTTGAGTTCGCACTGAAATGAGCACCAGCAGTCCCTAACACTATGTAAAAAAGGCTAATAACCGCCAAGCGCCCGTGAGACGCCGCTAATAACGAGCATTCGTGTTGTGACATTACCGACGCTGGGCTGGCCGGGGTGAGCCGCCGCATTAGGCGCCGGATGGTCCCAAGATCAACACGCGCCCGTAATAGGGCTGGGTCACGCATTACGGGTCATGTAACGCCGCCTCGCTTTCTTAATCCGCACGCTTTTCGCTGGCTGGTCACAGACGCGGCTGCTACTCGCAGACGCTTTTTGAAACCGAAAAGGTCCGCAGATCAACGTATCTCGCATAACGCCAAGCCATCACAGAGCATTTTTCGAGACCGATCAACCTGCGGGATGCAACCCCTCAATTCGCACGCTGCTTTTTGCTTACGACATTTTCGCCGCCGCCCGCTCTGCACTGCTACGCAGTATTGGCCGACACGCGGCGTTGATTCACGCACTCAAGGCGGGTCGAGAACCGTCCCGCGTTGCTTGACACCGGCATGCACGCTGCCGCAGATAACGACGCTTGGAGCATACAAATGTCTCATAACGGTCACTTAAATTAAAAGTCGCTGCCATTTTCGCATCGAAGTTGTGTTAGAGGTGTCGCATACATGTCGCAACCACTACCGACGCCGCATTTATTTTCGTGACGAAGTTGTGCTAGCGTGTGCTCAGTACTGTCGCAGTCTACTACCGACGCCGCCATTATTTTCGCAGCGAGCGTGTTAGCAGTGTTCCGTACATGTCGCTACTACCGACGCCGCTTATTTTCGCACGAGATGTGTTAGCAGGTGTCAGACATGTCGCAACCGCTACCGACGCGATCATTTACGACGTGTGTTGTCGCCACCGGTCTGCCGTTTGCCGGTATTGCGACACGACGCGAATGATCGCCAAGCGCCGCGGTCAGAATCGCCGTGATGTTACGCCGCGTTGGCGGCCGTAGTCCACAGTGTCGGTGGGCCCAGCGCTTGCAAACACATGCGTCGCTGAGCAGACGCCAAGCAGTGCACGCACCAGATTTGTCTCGAAGTCTTACGGGCCGCCTGGCCCCGCTAGAGACGATGGATGCTGACACGCTGCTCTGCACTAGATCGAATTTGGTCAGGCCTCGCATCCGTTTGAATGGGCCTCCGCCCGCTCCCAGGCCGGCCTTCCTTTGGGCCCGAATTTGATTCGCATGTTAGCCCATTCTTGTGGGTACAACGAAGCCGGGCTGCTCACAAGGTAGGTTATAACATCAAGGGACATATTATTATTTATATTATATATATAATACATTGCCACAACACTTGAATGGTGGTGGCGGCATAATCAAGGGGTGCGGGGGGCACGGCAGCTATATACGGTTGATGATTGATTTGCTACGCCGTTATATTTGATCGCCTGGTGTCGTGTCGCTGAACCCACCGCAGACGCCGACGAGGCCCAAGTTGGTGCTGTTCTCCGTTGATGCAGCGCCGGAGGATCTCACGTCATCACGACATCCGAGGCGGCGATAGTTTCTCGCCTGAATGGAGGTTATGCCGCTCAAAAATAATTGCACGTTCGCTTATGGATAAGTCAAACCTTCCTAACTTTGACCACATGTATAGAAAAAATAATCATGTTTTACCATGTGTAACAAGTATCATTAGATTTATATTGGAACATACTGTAATAGATTATTTGGATATCTAAGTATAGATATTATTTTCTATATATTTGGTCAAAATTAAAAGAGTTTGACTTCTCAAAAAGTCGATGTGCAATTATTTTGAGATTCCCGAGGGCATGTTTCCCAAGAAGCAATCTCAACCGCTGAATCCAACCGAGATCAATCTGCACAAGTACTGGGGTTTGTCGGGCCGTTTTTCTGTTTTGGGCTCCAAATTCATCCTCCATGTGGAAGGATAGCCCAACAAATATGCGTTCCTAATCGCACACAAACTCACAAAGATGAGGCTTTTGCCCTTGCTTCATTTCATTGTGGGTTCAATCCACAAGCATCTGCAGAAATTCAGCATAGGTAGCCTCCAGTTTTGCAAAGGCTTGTCCTCGAGTGTGGGGAAACAAAAACCCCTTCCGATGACCCTTCCATTCCGGGGCCTTGCTTTCTCGCCATGAAAAGTTTTCAATCCGCATTAATGCAGTAATGCATTGACAACACTAGCCTTCACACAACCAAAGTAATCACTAGTTCATCACGGATGTGTACATAAAGAAATCAGTTCCAAACCACAAGCAATCATCTTTGATAGCAAAGTTTCAATAAAACCATAAAACTGCACTATCAACCGTGCAAATGAAAAGTGCCACGTAGTAAACAAACAAGTTCTCACTTTATTAGTCTTATGAAGTCAAGATCTCAATTTTTAAAATATGACAAAAGAAAAATATGACAAGCTAGACGTTCATGAGTAGAAGTTCCATCCATTGTAAACTCGACAATGTACAAAATATGACACAAAGAGCTTTTTACAAGCCATGTGGGTCGAATGCTCTGGTCACACACAACGCATGCTCATAAAGATCAACAATACTCCTATCATGCATATCCCTCGATGTGCACCAAGTCAAGGAAGAGAGACGCAAGACAAGGCAAAAATGTTACTTTTTATGTCCTTGGAAGCGCTTAAACATTAGTTTCAGCCGCTAGCTGTCCATCCACATATTCATTAATCAAAGATTTGGCACGCCTCGTCCGAAATTCTATTTTCTCCCGTAACTTTTGGGTTTTCAATAAAGAAGTTGACAAATTCCACATCTCTCTTCCTGCCCTTGTAATCTAACAGCATTCAGCTTTCTTAAGGTGGCTTTGAAGACAATCAAGATGATCAAGGGCATAATGATATTTCAATTTTTTGACATGGCCTTCAAAGAGACCCTTGCAAATGAAACAAACAAAAAAAAATGTCCGGAGCTGAACACCGCAAAAACGTAGTGACAACAATTGCACAATTTGACTAAATGAACTTTTATTCAGACATAATACGATTACACATAAACAAATTCAATTCATAAATATCAAGAAATATCAGCTACATTTGAGCATGTAAAAAATCTCATCAAGCAAATATAAACTAGAAAAACTAAATGTGGAATGTAAGGTACATATAAATTTTTATCCAAATGTTAGTTACCTTCACATAGAGCTTTTATAGGCGGGAAACAATTCGTAAGACTAACAATATCATTAATGTCGTGAGATGGCATGCACACAAACCAAAACTTTAATAGTTCCCATTAGATATGGAGGTATAGACATCTGCAAAACAAAAACTTTGGTTATACGTATCTTGACATAATGTATAAATAATAAAGTAAATCAAGTAATCCAAGCATGGTGAACTTACAAACTACACACCTTTAAAATACCAAACTCGAATGTCGAGGGGCCGAATCTGAGGGGACCCAAGAACTGAAGCTTTGGAGCCATTTTGATGCGAACGTTCAGCCGAGACTGGGGCCTCAATATTAGAATGGGGGCAGAGTAATGGTATGCTCAATGAATAGCTTTTCTAAAAGAGGAGCATCCTCAATCACCACTTCTTTTCGGATTTGCTCGCACTCGTATATAAATCTTCGCCTGAAAAGACCAAAACGACTCCAAGTGTACTATTAGTTATGCGGATGCAAGAAAGTCCGACATTTCCGGGACAGTACCAAACTTTGTAGTATAGGGCATTTGAGAGAAGTTTATGGAGCATTTTTTGTCCCCGATAGCCATGCGCTACCGATGGTAAGCTCTTTCATATTGGCGTAAAATGTAAACTATCTAAATCAGCACCGGAAACTTGGTGAACTCATGGTGTAGTCTAGGTCCAGGTCTATCATCCACGATGGTGAGAGTGCAAAGGGAGGAGGATAATGAAATTGGGCCGGCTCCCCGCACCGATATGTGAAAGCGCCCAAAGCTCGAGATCCTCAAGGCTATCGATTTAGGGGATTGAAGCCGACCAGATCCCGATAGATGTCGCCTATTCTTTGCCAACCAAGGGACAACCGGCGAAAAAGGACCCGAATGATTGAGATGATTCGAGATACGATCCGCACGACGCCAAATATAGTCGGGCGCTTTGCGCTTTGCGCTTGATGAGCTTGATGTCGCTTATCGCAGAGGTTGAGCGGGAAGAGTTCCGCTTTGGGGGCGCCTGCACCAGATAATACTTGCGCCCCGCGGGCGCCGCCGATTGGTAGGGAGGGAGATGATGGTGGTGAGAATGGCGTCTCGGGAGGTTGCCGGGACAAGATCGGGTTAGCGGGCGTGGTTTGAAGTCTGGTTTTGATGGATCTGGCCGATGATCGCCATTTCCGGTGAACCTAGGTTTCTTTTCATAAATGATCTATCTATTTGCGAAACTGTTGCGCCGCTTTTCTTTTGACATCTATAGTAAAGTAGTACAAGATTAGGTTTTTATGTGAAGGCCGGGCGGTGGCGGCGATATTTATTTGCAACACGTGAACCGTGGCCGCCCCGATTTGATCGGACCGCTAAGGTCGCCCGGATTCTTAAGCAACAAGCAGCCTTCGGTTAAGAATTCACGTTTCTAAGTTGGCCCGTAGCACCTGAATTGTTCACAACAAAGGCCGCCGGTATTGTTCGGCCCACTCCCACGCAAGCTTGGAGTGGAGTTGGGATACGCATATAGACAAGATGGTCCCACGGGCAACAAGTTCAATATAATAATATATACGTATTTTTTACAGCCAACCAGATCCAAAGACGGGTCCAAGCATATGTATGTGTGGTCAACAATTTGTACGAACAAGCTACTAGCATCATATATTTTATCAAATTGAGCAAGCGCTATCGAAGTTTGCATTGATCATCACATAGTTTTAATACTAGCTTAGCTAGATAGTACATCATCACCAAAAGTAAGTCAAGACAAAGATAAGATCGATCACCAAAAAAAAACCCCTTCAATGACCCTTCCATTCCGCCTTGCTTCATTGCCATGATAAAGCTCAATCCGCATTAACAGAATGCATTAACAACACTAGCCTTCACACAACCAAAGTAATCACTACGATGTGTACACAAAGAAATCAGTTCCAAACCACAAGGCCATCTTGACAAAGAAAGTTTCAATAAACCATAAAACTGCACTATCAACCGTGCAAAGCGAGTGCCACAAGAAACAAACAAGTTCTCATTATTAGTCTTATGGAGTTAGCATCTCAATTTTTAAAATATGACAAAAGAAAATATGACAAGCTAGACGCTCACACAATCAAATTTGACACATGAGTAGAAGTTCCATCCATTGTAAACTCTCCACAATGTACAATATATGACACGTAGTTTACAAGCAACATAGGTCGAATATGCTTGGTCACACACAATGGATGCTCATAAAGATCAACAATACTCATATCATGGGATGTATATCCCTATGTGCACCAAGGTAGAGATCAAGCATTATTCACTTAGAGCGCACTCACACCTTGGGCCTAGAACACAAGATTTATTATCTTCAAATTACTCCAAAGAGTCAGAGATGAGTAGGAGGGGCGTATAAGGCTCCAAGATGAAGCCGACATTGCGTATCAAAAGCACTAATTGCGCGGCCAAGGCGCAACATGAGGACGGTTAGCAACCTGCAAGAGTCCCGGCTTAAATGATGAGCCCAAAAGGCAAAACAGCCGAGGCCACCGAGGAGCCGCAGATGGCAAAGCAAGTAGGTGGTTGCTAAAATATCAAAAGGAGCACGCCGTTGTGGTTGCCAATCTCGAACAAGAGCACAAAGAACCGGGATGTGCTTTTCACGCCTCCCATCCTTTATAATCTCCCGCTGGGTCTTTGGGTTTGTACCTAGGATCAATCTAAAAAAGTATTTAAGACGACAAAATTATTGAGCAATGTTGTACAAGCTTATAGATAGCACGAGTCACACGTATATGCAGGACAAAACAAAACCTTTTAGAGCCATTCAAAAAAAACCTTCAAAAAAAAAGGAAGGATAATGCACTTTACAATCTAGATTTCGGTGCTTACCCAAGAAGATGTGCTTCCACGACGGACCCCGCGATCTGCAAACCATCAAAAAGAAAAAGAAGATGTGGTTCCGACGACGGACCCCGTGATCCGCAACCACCAAAAAGAAAAGAAGACAAGCCCGCAACGACCCCAAATCTCGCAACCACCAAAAAAAAAACTTCCTCAGATTTGTCGTTTCTAGAACCACATGAAAAACATATCCAGCTGCATGGATGTGATAAAGAGGTGCACTTGCCCAGGATGGAGACGCGAGGCGCCGAGGGCGAGAGGCAGCCCTCGTGGCTCCGACGCCTGTACTCAGTTTGGTTGAGATGAGTTTGGGAAGTCAGACGGAGAAGAGGTGAAAAGAGTACTAACTAGTACAAGATGAGAAGAGGTGTAGTATGGGAGAAGGAAGTGATGAGAGATCATGAGAGAAAACCGCCCATAGTAGCACTATAAAAGGAATCTGAGGTGGCTACCGTGACAAAAGTGTTCGATGCATACACCATGGTCCCACGGTTAATGTAAAAGGGCTAACATCAGAATTTGTGTGCTATTTTGAAATTTCAAACATTATTTGAGTATAATAGACTATGGGAGAATTAGGAATTTGGCCCTGAAAAAGTTTGTCCTACTCTATCCCAACTACCATCGTAATATCTTGTTTTGAATATCAATGGGTAATTTTTATATCCATGTGATATCTTGTTTTGAATAATTAATTGAAACAAATTTAGTAGTGTAATCAGAATTTAATTTAGATTTTGGTTTCTCGCTTAAAACATTATTTAGGTATTTTAAATTGTGGGGCCTGCTTGGGCCATTTTTCTCTCTCTCTGCCTATAATTAATCCGACGCTTCTATTTACAAGGAACGGTAAGCTGCTCACGTTGTTACCTGCCGGGCCGGCTTCACTCGCCGTCGGGCAAGGAGTCCCCGTAGTGCTGGGGTTCTCTGAAGATAAATGTTTTCAAACCGCTACATGTTTTCCCATGACAAGATGATCTCAAATCAAAAATGTTAGGGGGGAGGGTCCCCACCTTTTCATTCATTTGGCTCTCAAAGCCCGAGTGTTATGGTTACATAATTCTTATACAAAGCAAGATTGTTTACATAGAAAGAAGCAATCGCTTCCTTTCTTTCTTTGGCAATGGGTTCTTCCACACTAGTAGTAGTAGGTGTAGTATGGGAGAAGGAAGAGACTAGAGATCGCCACGACCGGATATGACACCAGCAAATCATCGCAAGCAACACTTCCAATGCCTGCCTCAAGCGCTCAAGGCAGCTTCACATTCGTCCCGTAATCGGTAGGCAAATAAGCCGCCAGCCGGTCGCGCCGATCTCCTGAACACCTCTCGGCACCGTCGCCATCGGGCGGGCGCGCGTCTCTCAGAGTAGAAGAGCGTGAACATACCCGGTGAGCGATGTCCCGAGTCGCATGCTAGTTTTCAAGATGTCGAGAGTCAGCCGAGACGCGCCGCTGCTCTTCCCTAACACGCGCACATGCTCGCCTCAAGCACGCCCGGTTGCTCGACCTTTGGCGAAGCTCGGCGATGAGACTCGCGCGATCAATAGCACTGAGTAGTACAGCGGCCCACAATGGCCGGGCAAGACGGCCTAGTTGGATGCTCCATCCACCGTGGGGTCACAAAGACGCCGTCAACCGCGGTGGCCTGGCAGATTGAAGAGCTCATCCATAGGATCATTCGAGTCCATGGCGACGCGCACGCAACCTCCTCCACAAGCATGTCCCGCGAAGGTTCTCAAGAAGATGGCTTGAGGTCAGCGCGGGGGCTTTTTTTTGCCGGAAGAGGTGCACCTACCCAGATGGAGGCTTAAGGCGGCCGAGGCGCCCCCCCGTGGTCTGGACCGCTCTACACTTGTTTGCTTGAGATGAGTTTGGAAAAGTCGATGGAGAAGAGGTGAGAATGTACAAAGATGAGAAGAGGTGTACTATGGGAGAAGGAAGAGACGAGAGACTATGAGAGAAAAACCCCCATAGTAGCACTATAAAGGAATCCGAGGTGGCAAATCGTGAGAGTGTTCATGCACACCATGGTCCTACGGTTAATGTAAAAGGGCGATCAGAATTTGTGTGCTATATTTCAAAAAAATTTCAAACATTATTTGGAGTAATAGGATAGACTATGGGAGAATTAGGAATTTGGCCCTAAAAAAGTTTGTCCGACTCTATCCCAACTACCATCGTGGTGGGCCCACTTGTAATTTTATCTAAATATATCCATGTGATATCTTGTTTTGAAGAATTAATTGAACAAATTTAATGGTGTAGCCATCGAATTTAATTTAGATTTTTGGTTTCTCTTTGGTAAAACATTTTTTAGGTATTTCAAATTATGGGGCCGCGGGCACATTTTCTCTCTCTCGCCTATAATTAATCCGATGCTTCAGGGCGACAAGGAACCGTAAGCGCTCACGCTTGCCATGGTCATCTCCCATCTCGACTGCCTGGCCGCTACAGTCCCTCGTAGTATTGTTGGAAAGGTTTTGGTCAAAACTTTTTTGGGAAATACTATAAAAACTTGTCGCTCGTCCAACCTCGCAGTTGTCATTCCGCGACCATCCTACGCGACTCGCTTTTTTCAAGCACGGGTCTATAGAATTTAATCATGATGACATGCTCGAACACCGCGGGTGTACGTGAGGTGTACACGCATATCGGGGTCACGTATGGAATCATTTCACATGCCTGCTCGACGAGAGAGAGAGAGAGAGAAGGAGGTGAGTGTTCGATGCCGAATTTGTTTCAACACAAGGCCAAAAATTTGCCTTTTACTTTAACAAATCAAGTTGAATTCGTTTGTTGAGCCACAATGCACAAAACTAGCAATACATGTGTTCGATATGCATTTTTGGAGAGCTAGAGCATTCCAAATTTGAACAATTTTTTGATAATATAACAACATTACGATAACCCTGTTGTTTTGCTAGCGCCCGATTTTGGCTATTGATTTAATAGTATTCCGTGAGACATAACAAGCTGAAAAACAAGATGAAGCAAGAGCATGCGAATATTATCAAAGAGAAGGAAGCAAGACCTAAGCTACAAAGACATATATGGACGTCCCTCGGGTCCAGACTCGAGTAGGGACGACAACACCCTCCAGAGTTTGCGGCCGATTATAATCTCCAACAAGAAAGTCTTAAGCGTAGCCATGGCCATGACTAGGCTCGAGACCTACACGGGAAATTATAGTCCTATGGCCGTGAGCCCCACTGGCCAAAGTCAAACTCAAGAAACAAGCAAACTTGAGTTTTGAGTCTCCTCGCCTGAGTGTGGTGTGGATTAGAGGAGAACAATATGCTCTTTTTTTTGTCTCGAGTCGCACCTCCTCATCCTTTAATAATCTCCCGCGTAGATCTCTATGGTTGTAGAAGGTAGCATGAGTCACACATATGTAAGACAAACACAAAAACTTTTTAGATCCATTCGTAAAAACACTTCAAGAAAGGAAGGATAATGCACTTTACAATCTAGATTTCGGTGCTTACCTAAGAAGATGTGCTTCCGCGAAGGACCCCCAGATCCGCAACCATCAAAAAAGAAAAAGAAGATGTGCTTCCGCGACGGACCCCGTGACCGCAGAACCACCAAAAAGAAAAGAAGATGTGCTTCTCCGCGATGGACCCCAGATCCGCAACCACCAAAAAAAGGGGAAAAACTTCAGTATTTGCCGCTTCTAGAACCACATGAAAAACCATATCCAGTTGCATGGATGCGATAAAGAGGTGCACCCGCCCTCGTGATGGAGACGGTTATTAAGGCGAGGCGCCCCCTCGTGGTCGGACCGCTCTCCGGTTGAGATGAGTTTGGAAAGTCGACGGAGAAGAGGTGAGAAGAGTACTACTAGTACAAGATGAGAAGAGGTGTAGTATGGGAGAAGGAAGAGACGAGATATCATGCGAGAAAAAATCGCGCCCATAGTAGCACTATAAAGGAATCCGAGGTGGCAACCCAGAGAGTGTTCATGCGCATACACCATGGTCCCACGGTTAATAAAAGGGCGATCAGAACTTATGTGCTATTTCGAAATTTCAAACAATGTTTATGGGAGAATTAGGAATTTGGCCATGAAAAAAGTTTGTCCTCTACTCTATCCCCACTACCATCGTGGTGGGCCCACTTGTAATTTTATCTAAATATGTACATATATCCATGTGATATCTTGTTTTGAAGAATTAATTGAAACAAATTTAATGGTGTAGCAATCAGAATTTAATTTAGATTTTTGGTTTCTCACTTGGTAAAAACATTTTTAGGTATTTCAAATTGTGGGGCCCACCGTGGCCATTTTCTCTCTCGTCTATAATTAATCCGACGCTTCGCGACAAGGAACCGAAGCGTTCACGCTGCCATCTCCGAATCCTCGCCCTCGCAAGCCGAGTCCCTCGGAGTATTGTTGGAAAAGGTTTTGGTCAAAACTTTTTGGGAAATATAAAAACTTGTCGCGAATCCATCCTCGCAGGTGTCATTCGCCGACCATCCATCCTGCACTCGTTTTCAAACACGGGTCGTCAGAATCGTAATCATGATGACATGCTCGAACACCGTGGTACGTGGGTGTATTGTACATCGTGGGTCACGTATGGAGTCATTTGACATGCCTGTTCAATCGATCGAGAGAGAGAGGAGGGGAGTGTTCGATGCCAATGTTTCAACACATGGCCAAATTTACCTCTTTTACGGAACAAATCAAGCTCGATTGGTCGTTTGTTGAGCCACAATGCACAAACTAGCAATACAGATCGATATGCATTCTTGGAGAGCCGTAGAGCATTCCAAATTTGAACAATTTTTGATAATATAACAACATTACGGAGAACGAAAGTTGTTTTGCTAGCGCCCGATTTTGGCGATTTAATAGTATTCCGTGAGACATAACAAGCTGAAACTAGATGAAGCAAGAGCAAGCGTTTAACATTGTCAAAAAGAAGCAAGACCTATGCTACTTTAAGACATATATGGACGCCCCTCGGGTCCGCACTCGAGTAGGGACGCACGACACACTCGAGGAGCTTGCGTACGGATTATAATCTCCAAAAGTTGTAGTGAAAGGGTCTCGCAGGTTGTAGTGAAAAAAGCGTAACACCGAAGTCTCGAGTCTTTCAAAGCGCGACTCGAAAAAAAATACTCAACTCAGCGAGGAGAGGGGAGCAGCCCGCTAGCGACCTCCAAAGACCTAGAGCCAAACTTTAAAATAGAAACTACTATGTAAGAACCAAATTATTGAGCAAATATAGCAGAGTCACATAAATTTTGTAAGACAACGGACCTGTTTCGGCGTTAATCGCATCCGGTGCTAGATGCTACTGGAAGTGCCAAAGAAGTGTGTTGACACATATTAACGTATACTTTTACTTGTCAACTGAATATGAAGAAGGACTAAAATATAATTAGATCACCTTATTTATTAGGCTTACATCGACAATTTCCATGAGTTTTGGTGAAGTTGTGATTTTCAGTGGACTAAACAGAAAACAAATGTAGAGTTATGAAGACATACGACTCCAAGACGTGTCCCAATCGCATCTCGATCCAACTCCTACAAAAGAGCAACATAGAAGTACTTCAAATGAAGAATCAAAGTACAACATTATAAGAGCTTCATCGAGATGATCGAAACGGATATATCATTTGCCATATTCGGAGTCCGTAATCGAAGATATACGCAGAAGTGGTTCGCAGAAACGGGCATAACTCCCTCATCCGCATTCGCTTGACGCCTAATTAATACAATTCGAAACGGCACGACGACACGCACGCACCCACAAAGCTCAGCCTGTGGGGCTCCATCCGGGGCCGACCGCCTAATATTAAGGCCGGCCGGCCTCCCTCCACATCATCGCCGCGCCTAAGCTTCCTCAACCGATTTTTGACACGCGATCTAAACCACATGTTTAATGTCGGTTTGATCCGACGACTCCACAAGAAGAGTACGAGCTTGTAATCCAAGTCCAAGACGTGGCACCTCCTTCGGACTATATA
>JADLZK010007467.1:0-11259 GCA_015847255.1 Hyparrhenia diplandra
TAACAATTACCGTGGTAGCGTGAGACTTGATGTGGGGGATCGATATTCGGACGCTAAGGATGAGCTCCCCGTCTGACGCCAACAGCCGGAGCCCCGCCCTGGCCACGCGAAGAGGTCCCTATCCTCCAAAGAGCCTCACGCCATGGACGGCTCCCCGGATTTGCCACCGACGCGCATGAGCCTACCGAACCAAGGCACATTCCCGCCTCAAGAGAGCTCTCCCCGAGTGAGCTCTCATCCCGCATGACGACGACCTTCATACGAGGACCCTTCCCGCCGCGCCCGAGCTCGAGCTCAACCCCGCGACGGCGGAAGAGCTCGCCTATCTTCCACGCCGGCCGCCTACAGAGTTGGCCAACTGCTCCTCGACAAGGCATCAGAGGCCACGCCAGCCGCTACGCCTACAGGGATGGGATCCTTTCCATCACGCCGCCATCGACTCCAACAGCGCCGCCACGGTACCCTCGCGCACGGGCAACGGCGCGAAGCTTCACATCCATGGTATGGCCGCGCTCCATGTCGGCGGATCGATTCCCCACCGCATTGAGGCGGCCCGACGACCACCGCGTAAAACCTCATTCGCAAGACGACGGCACCAATTTCAACATCCAAGTCTCCAAAGGCACCGAAGACGACTCACGCCCCGACCAAAGAGCTCGCCCAGAGAGCCCTCGCCGCACACTCGCCGCATCCAATAGTGCGCTACAATCTCCCACAATACATGCGGGGCGCATCTCTGCGTCACAGCATGGCCGCCCCTCCCATACCGAAGAGACGACTTCCAACTACGATAGAAGACAGGCGACACTTGACCATCGCTGGCACTCGGATTCCCGCACGGCGACGACCGGTTCCGACGTCCAAAGCTACCGAGAGCTCAAAGAGAGCTCCGCCAACCAACGAGCTCATTCGGAGAGCTCTTTCACCTACCCGCCCCTTGGCTTCTTCTTGTTCTACCCACTCACCTCAACTCCTGAGAGCTCATATGTCCCGCTCCCCTTGCCACTATAAAGGAGGGGGCAGGGCTCTCACCGGGAGAGGCGATACAACACACCTCCAAACACCCCCACTCACCCCCTCATATCGGCATTCAGCCTCAATCACAGAGACTTGGGAGTCCGCTCCCTCTCGATCCGCTTTGTACGCACTCCCCGGTATGAGCGCTTGAGCTCTGATAGTGATCACACCGACTAGGGAGCCCGATCTTGCCCTCGAACCAAGATAAACATTGTGTCATTGTTCCTAGAGCTAGCTATTCGGAGAACGCACTCAGCGGGCCGACATCGTGACGGTGGTCGCCGCGATATCGCACTTACCTACGCTTGGCGCCGTAGGGGGCAGACTGCGCGACGACATCTTCTACCCGATGGCTTTTTCCTTCGCATCACTTCCTGGCTGCCATGATCCTCCGGCGGCTCCCCGAGGTTCGTGGCCACCGGGCGAGGGCCGGGCATGGCTCTCCTCCCATCGCCCCGCCCCGCTGGCGCGCCTCGACGCCCCGCCCCCGCCGGGGCTCCAGGGACCGTACCTCGCTCCCGCCGACGAGCGGCGCCCCGCCATGCCTCGCGGCACCCTCGCCCGTACGGCGCCTCGATTCCGGCAAGGCCCCCGACACCCCGACGACTCGCTGGCTGCCGACGAGGCCACCACTGCCCCGCCCCCGCATCGGCCCCGGCGCCCATCACGCGGGGCGCGCGGGAAGGCCTCCCTCCATCACCTACAGGTCCCACGCCGCCGGGCGCCACGGGCGCCTCGAGCGTCCGGCTCTCTCACGCGCACCGCGTGGGGAACCAAGGAGGCGCCGGCGCGACCCGCCGCCCCGCCCGCGCCACGCCGACCGCGCCGCCACCCCGACGGTGCCGGCGCCACGACCACGCCCTCTCCGACCCGAGACGAGCGGCGGCGACAACCGCGGCGAGACCTCGCGGGGCCCCCCTCGCCGCCGAGCCGCAACCGGACGTCCGTGGACGCCGCTGGACTTCCATCGACCTCCTCGATCCGCAGGCTATACGGGTTGCCCTCAGGGCGTCCGTCAGATCAAGGTCGCACGCCAGATCGCGATCGGGCCGACGCATGGCCCGCCCAACCGCCCCGGCAGATACATACCAGACCCGACCGGTTCCGCGGCTCTCCCCATCAGGGAGCAAACCGCCAGCTCACTCCGAGCCGCCTTCCGGGCCGCCCGAGCAAGGAAGTGGCCGCCAAGAGGGCCTTTACTCCCCGCCGGAGAAGCTCCCGGATCATCGAGAGCGCCGCCGGCCGCCTCCAAGCTCACGGCTTCCGCAAGGGTTCCGGGCGGAGGAGGAGGAAGCGCGAGGCACGCCCCGCGCTGGCCACCCCAAGACGGCCGAACGACGGCCTAAGGTGGAGGACGCACGCCGCCCACGAGCTCGATCCTCGACTCCGACCCCCGCCTTCTCCCCGAGGCCCCAACCCAGGGGCGCATAAGCAAGCAACGAGATCGCCGTGGGCAGAAACAGCTACGCTTCCTCTTAGGATCTCTAAGGCGCTCAAGCGAAATTCCTAGCGCCCATGCCCTGTGGCCCGACCTTCCTCTATTCACCTAGATGCTATGTACCCTAAGTCGTGTTAAGAAAATGTCCTTCGATTGCATCGATCCGCTCAAGCTCTCGAGCTCATTTTCTCATTAACAAGTTTTGGAGCCATGACCGCCTCGACGCATTTGTGGCTTGCCTTCGCCGGGGAGACCACGTAGATCGTGGTGCACCCCACGATTTTCAGAAACCGCACCATAAAAAGCCTTGAATGCAGTAGCCGGGCAACGAAGCCAGTTCGCAAACTCATACCTCCTCAAAGATGGACAATGCCCCAAACGGCTAACCTATGAGCTCATCACTGCAGCACGACGCGGGATCGCGGGGCCGACCTTCTACGCCCCTTCGCTGCAAGAAGGGGGGCCCGCCTGTCCGCTTCGGGGATGCGAGCCTGCATTTAAAAAGTCGAGCAGGCACGGAAAAAGAAGACACAGGAAGCGCAACGCCCACCACGCCATAACCACCCGAGTCTTTACAACTCGCCTCGATCGCGAGGACCCAACTGCACCACTAAAAGGAGGCCAAGCCTTGAACTCTATCCTTGCGCAGAGGGTCCCCGATCCATCGACACGGTGCGGAGACATCACGCGGCGGCCTCCGGGGCGGGTTCCTCGTCCGCCCCATCCTCACCGATGGGATGCCCGAAACCTCGAGCTCATCGGCGGCCATCTTGAAGAGCTTGGGTAGCTCCGCCGGTAGCAGCCTCGGCCGCGATGCATTTGCCAGTGTCGGGCGCTGCCGACACCCGGAGCCCACCCTCGTCGCACGAGGTCGACCTCGAAATCGGGGTAGTGGAGAAGACGACGCCGACCGCCTTTGTGCACCGCGGCGCCAGCGTCCTCCGTCACCACCGGCTGAACGCCGACACCCGCAGACCGGGTCCGCCGCGCCTTCACCCCGAGGATGTCGCAGACGCCTCCGAATCGCAGCGGGCGAGGGTCCCGCGGGAGCACGCTTTCAAGCTCTGGCCTCCTCCGCAGCCCCTCGGCATCGCTGTCCCGGGGAGGCCTTCGAGCACTTTTCGCGCGTCTACGAGCCCCGAGGGGCGCCGCTGGAGGTCCGCCCTCCCACCCCGCAGCCGCGAGCCGGGTACGCCCAGGCGGATTCGCAGATCCGGCGAGCCACGCCTCCGGTCCTCACCCCCTCCCGCTCCGCTCAGTGGTCCTCCCCTTTCGGTCACAGAGGAAAGTAAGGAATCGACACCCGATAAAAGGGAAAAGGAAGGCTATGAGACAAAGGCGAGTACTCACCGCGAGCCGGGCGCGCCGCGGGCCGGCCGAGCCGTCCCTTGCCTGGGTCCCGGTCCTTCCCTCGTGGTCCGGCGCTGCCGAGCCCCGAGCCCCGAGCGCTCAAGCTCCTCTGCCCGAGCATCCCGGGCGAGGGAGCCCCGGCCCCTCCTCCCCGGACCTTCTCGCACCGGGCAGCCTATGGCGCCTCGCGCCCCTCCTCCTCCCGGGCCGCTTCATAGCACGGCCTCCACCTCTCTCCCGCGCCTCACGAGGGCCTGGTCTTCCACACCACGAGCATACTCAGACTCCTCCACCCGGCGCCGAGATATCGGTGGGCCGGAGCCGCTATGCGGCCGATCTCCCCCGCCGATGTCCGGGCAAGACGCCATCGTAGTTTGCTCACCTCGTCCGTCGGCCCTCAACGAGAGCCGCTGGCCACCGGGTTATAGCCGCGAAGGGGAGTCCCAGACTCCCCGAAGGGTTAAAAAGCAGTGAGCATCCTAACAAGGCACAAAAGGAAGCGACCGAGTACCACCTCTAGACCAAACCCTGGCGAGCGAGCGCGCACGCCGGCCCCTCCGACGCTAGCGGGGGGCTGAGGCGTCATCGGACGCAGTGTCGCAGGGAGTCCGACGTCCGCGCCGGAGGGACGCTGTCGCGACATCGCAAGACCGCACCCATGCCCCGGCCGACATCCATCATCGCCGCGGGCGAGAACGGCACCGACACCGTTTGACGTTGAGCCCGACGCCCTCCAAGATGTCCCCAACAAGCCTTCCTCCTCCCTCCCCTCCAGGCGGGCCGCCTCGCGGGTCGCCTTCGCTCTCACCATCGCCATCGGCCGCCGGCGGAAAGCTCAACGCCGGGCATCTCCGAAGAGGCCGCCCCGGCCGCGGCCTCGCCCCGTGCCCGCGGTGACCCTTCGCCGGAGAGCTCGCGTCGCGCCGCCGCCACCGCCGCCAAGAGCCGCTCCCATGGAGTCATCATCGGGCCGGGCGCCATCGTGTTGGCCATCTCCCGAGCATGGCGACGCAAGAAGCTTCCTGGATCACCGGCATCGAGCTCACCGATGACGACAAAGAAAAGAGCCTGCGGGCCTCCGAGCCTGTCGGCCGCCAGCCGAGCCCCCTCCGCCCTCGGGCCTCCCCCGGTAATCTCCCCCCGCCCGAGCACGGAGGAGGGTTGGCCGACACGCACCATGTGCCAAGGCCACCACGGCAACGAAGGCAAAAGAACTCACCGGGGCCACCCGCCGACTTCCTCTTCCTCCGGCGCCGCCGATGGTACTTTTCACCGCCGACGGAGAAGTCGACCTTCGTCACGGCTTGATCATCGGGACAAGTAGGAGCCGCGGATAGCGCCGCCGCGTTCGACACCGCCACCAGTGCTCCGAGAACTCGCGGGCCGCGGGACGCCGGCCTCCTTGGGCGGGTTGGCGACGCCGAGCTTGCCGATTGCTGGCCCGACTTTCGGCCGACCGGTCATCACCTCCGCCGACGAGCTCGCTTTCTGCCGCCCGCACGAGCGCGTACTGACAACGATGGGCGCCGGTCTGCCGGGAAGGAGGTCGAGGCCCGAAGGGCTTATCACCCCCACCAAGAGCACGAGCTCGCCGAAAAGCGCAACCTCACGCGCCAAATGGAGGAGAGCTCAAACAAAAAGAAGGGCACTTACCGCCGACGCGCCGCTGCTCGAGTGCTTCGGGGCCCCGCCCCCCGTCCCTCGCCCCCGTCACCAACGCCGTAGAACTCCACCGCCGTCATCGAGATCGCGGCGTCGCAGCACCTCGAACGGGCCTTGTCCCCCGTCATCTCCCACATACGGAGAGCACGACGCCGGCACACCACCACCGCCGGAGCCGTGTTTCGGCTGATGTGGTTCACCGCCAACCCAGCCGCCACGCCAGCGCCTTGATCTTGGCCACGGCCGCCGCCACGCCCCGCCTTCGCACGCCAGGCGGGGTCGCGCCATAGCTCGCTCCCCTCGCCCAAGGCGTACGCCCGTGTACCGCCGGCGCTTGAAAGGAGTCGCTGCTTCTTCGTAGAACCACTCCTCCCTCCAACGAGCGTCCGTCCGGGAAGTCGCCCAATCGAAAGGTCTCGCGAACCTTCCCGCGGGAGCCGCAGCCGGCACGCAGCGATCGGGCCGGTCCGCCCTGGGCAGAGGGCCGAATCTTGGCGAAGATGTAATGCTTGAAGAGCTCCCGCTGGGGGGAATTCCCAACCAACCTCGCAGCATGGCGAAGGTCGAGAGGAGCAAGACCCCATTCGGCGCCGTGCTGGAGCTCGACGCCCCGCCGCGTGGCGGATCCGCCGGAGGAAGTCATCGGCAGGCACGCCCAACCCGCGCCGTGGAACGCGACGAACGAGACGACGTAGCGGTGGCGATCGGGCTCCGCGTCGCGGTCGCCGCCGGGATGATCCACTCCTCCGCTCCGTCGCGGAACAGCCCGCCGACGAGGCCGCACCACTCAATCAAGTCCTCCGTCACCAACGAACGCTGGTGAGCCCATCTTGCGCCCCAGTGGGCTCGCCGGGCGATGCAGGGGAGGAGGAGGATTGAATCTCAGGTGCCGATCACCGCGCCGGGTTTCTCTTCTTCCGAACCTCGCATGAAGGAAGGCAGTAAAGGAAGGTGACCCCACCCCACGATCTCCCTACCATTTATAGGGCTCCGCCACGATGGAGGCGGTGAGGCGAAACCGCCTGGGGGGGCCCGCCACGCACCACGCCCACACGTAACCGACTCCGCGAGATCGGCGCCGCACGACGCCCGGGCAGAGCCGAACCGACGCCGCCTTAATGGCGCGACTCCTCCCCAACGGTAAAAAATCTTAACCAGAAAATCCCAACGGCTGTTTTTTACCAAAGAAGCTAAAATTCAGGGCTCGGCCTAACGGCCCGATCGCCGAGCTGGAGAAGGGGTAAGCCGCAGCCGCGAGCTTACCGATCCTAGGATCCGAAGGCAAGCTCGAAACCCGAGCTCCGGATCGCCGCCCGAGAGACGCCGCGTGCGGCGCCCCCGCTGGAGCGACACCGACGGCCCGAGCCCTCAAAGAGCCTCCGGAGGCTCCCGCCACACGCCGTCCGGCCCTCGAAGAGCCGCTGAATCAAGCTCTGAGCCCGAAGATGACCCACCGCCGATCAAACGAACGAGCCAAGAAGCTCACGCCTCGGCCCGCACTCGGGTCCGATAATGGTGGCGGGCAGGAGGTGGCGACGGGCAAAGCGGCAGACGCGTAATAACCGCTACATCCGACGGTAATTTTCCAACGCCCGTATATTGATAACTAGTCCTTACCGCAGTCGAAAGCACATACGAGCCACCTCGAACGATCGCAGAGCTCGGGTCCTACCGAAAGCACGACTTGTCCTAGGTTCAAAGGCCTACCACCTGGTTCGACGGCCGCCCGGGAACACCACGAGCGAGGGGCGAAGGCGGAGCAGCATCGAATGGGCCGCCCCCGGCTCACGAACGAGCCTCGGGGCTTCCGCCTGCTGCTCGCCCCGCCAAAGGAGGCGTAAAGACAACCTTAGGGTTATCCTCACGATGAGGGAGACTCAAGTCCTCGAGCTCCCGAACGAGCTGGGAACCGTAGTTGCTGCGCTTTGAACACGAGGTCGGTCCACCGCCCGGACCACAACGAATGAGCACGAGCTTGACCTCCCGAACCACCTCGCTATCGCCACCGAGCACTCGATTCCACCCAACGAGGCAAAATCGAGCCCTAGCTCACCCCCTCCACGGGCCAATCAGGCGAGGGATGGGTCGACGAGCCCACTTAAAAACTCTAACCGTGGTCTCCACGAGAATCCACCTTTTCATGTGAACCTCGTGCATGTGCTCGAAACATTGCCGAAATAACGGCGACCGATGCGGTCGGGCCCGCCGGTCGACCACCCTAAAGAGCTCGAGCTTGACCTCCCGGACTACCCGCTATCGACTTCACCGAGCACTCGATCCCAGCCAACAAGGCAAAATCGAGCCTGAGCACATCCCCCTTTACGGCCTTTGTGCAGAACGGGAAAACAAACACCTATAAAGCCTCCACGCTAACCTCACGCCGCGAGCCTCGGGGCTACGCCGATGCGCCCGCGCTCGGAAATGACCAAACGCTCCTAGACGAAACCCGAGCAAAAAGAAGAGATACGGGGCTACAGGCGAGTCGTGCGACGAAAACGACGAGCTAAGCACGAGCACCTCGCCCGACGAAGCCCGAGACCTCACGCCTAACTCGCGATCGAGATCTCGCCGACACAAGACGAAATCGACATTAAGCACCCGAGGTAATGAAGGGCATCCCAAGGTGATCCGAACCCTACCCATTCATCGCTCATAGATATATATATATATACATAGGGGTATGAATACATGACCCAAGCAGAGATTACGAAAGCAAAGGGGGCACAAAAGAGGTCCCGGGCACGCAGCCTCCCGCGGCAACGACGCCCCATGACTACACCGAGCTCATGAACCCTGCGGGTCGAGGGAGCGCCTTGCGGTCCTTGTCGAAGCCACCGGGTGATGAAGACCCCACCGGGCCGGGACAAAGCCGCCGCAGCCCCGCCCTCCAGCTATTCTCCTCCGCAAAGGGAGGGCACCGACGCCGACATTCGCCACCACCTCCTCCGCGTGGCCCGGGTCCTCGACGCCGCCGGGCAAAGTCGCCATGGAGTCCCCGTCCGAAACCCTCGGACTCCGCCGTCAGCGGCCGCCGACGACGATCGCCAGAGCCGCCACCGTCCCCGCGACGGACGCCGCTGGACGGCAAACCACCGGAGCCGCCTCAAGTAGTGATCCGCCTTCCGCGCGAGCCGCAGAGAAAGCGCCAAAGGGGCCGAACACGCCGACTAAAAAGATAAGCCGTGAAGGAGGGACGACTCACCGCCGCCGCATCGGCGGCGCTTCGCATTGGATACGCCGCATCGCGAGCCGGCCCTCACATCCCCTTGACTCGGCGCAGCCCCGAGGCCGAGACCTGAGCCCGGGCGATCGGCCGCCCTCCCGAGAGCGGAGGAGGAGGCGGCGCCGGAGCCGGGAGGGGGGGAGGCATGGCCCCGGCGGCGCCGGATCGCCCGGGCGACCGAGGCTGCGGCGGGATGACGAGCCCGCCCCCGCGATGACGACGCCCTCCCTCCCGGGCCGCCAGGTCCCCAAGATCCCTCCCCTCCATCTCCGAGGCAAAGAAGTCTCTCGAAGGAGAGAAGAAGGACGCTGGAGGTGGAAGGCGGGCCCCCCTCCTCGACTCGAGTCCCTCGGGTTTTATAACCTGAAGGCGACGGTCCGCTTCCCGCACACGGGGGACGCCCGACGGACTTCCCCCACGATCTCCGCCCATGACGCACGATCTACGAGGAACCGCCATCAATGGCAACGACACACGAGGACCCGCCATAACCATGGCCAATCTTGGCGCGGGTGCACGAGCGCCCGCATTAACCGCCGACGTGACGGCGGCCGACGACGCTTCGATTTCGAGAAACCGCCATGCGAGCAGCCCACCGAGCCTCCGTAAGAGCTCACCCGACACAGCCCTTTGATCCGCCCCGACGGGACTCGCCGACCGCTTCTCCAAGCTCTTCGAGGGATCCTCTCGACCTCGAGGCCGCCCGAGCCCCCCCAACAACCAGCCCCGCGCGGAGCACCTCAAGAGCCCGGCCCAGCCACAAGGGCACGAGGGCTAGCCACCAACTCTCCGACACGCCAACCATCCTCGACGAATCTCTCGAGCCATGCGAGGCTACAGAGACGATGAGGAGGATGTCAATCATATCGCCGCACTTCGTCAACTCCAACAGGGCCGACGGGTGCATGCCTCGCACCGAACCTTCACGCACGGCATGGGCGACCCCACGCCGAGAGGACGCTTCCGACTCGATTAGGAACAAGTCTAGCCTTTACTCAACGGATAAAACGCCGAAGAGCTCGACGCAACGGTCAAACGCCGAGGTGCTGGAGCTCGCGGGCGCGAGCTCACCGCATGCCGCAAGGCCCAAAGGTCAAGCTCGACTCAAAGAGCCCTGCGCCATCCCAAAGTGGAGAGCTAGGAGCACTCGCGTGCGCGCATCGACGGCCCCCGCCCGAGCGCCGACAAGGCTCGGGGCTAGATCGGTTCGAGCCACCATCTCCGCACGGCGAAAGACGACGGGTCGATGAGCCCACGACATCTCTAAAAGCCTAAAGTAAGAGCTCACAGCTCACGGAGCCTGGGGTTACACGCTGGCAGCGCCGCGCGCATCCACGTCCAAGACTTTCCCCTACTCAAGAACCTCCGCGACAAAAGCCACCGTGCAAACGGCGCTCGGGAGAGACTCCCTCTCTCCCAAACGCCGGGGGCTACCGTGGGGGATCGGGATTCGGGACGCTAAGGATGAGCCCCCGCCGACGCCAACAAGCCGAGCCCCGCCCGCCAACGCGAAGAGGTCCCTATCCTCCAAAGAGCTCCGCGCTCATGGACGAGCGCTCCGCCGTTGCCGTGACCGACGCGCATGAGCTCGGAGAACCAAGGCACATTCCCGCCTCAAGAGAGCTCCCTCCCGAGTGAGCTCTCATCCGCATGACGACGACCTTCATACGAGGACCTCTTCCCGCCGCGCCCGAGCTCGAGCTCAACGGACCCCCGCGACGGCAAGAGCTCCAAAGTCTCCAAAGAGCTCGAAGACGACTCCGCCCGACCAAAGAGCTCGCCCCGCAGAGCTCCCCGGCCGCACTCGCCGCGATCCAACAATTTCGCTACACCTCCCCAGCTGGGTACATGCGGGCGCATCTCGCCGCCAGCATGGCCGCCCTCCCATACCGAAGAGACGGCTTCCACCTCACGGAGGATAGAAGACAGGGCGACACTTGACCATCGCCTGCACCGATTCGCTGCACGACGACGACCGGTTCCGACGTCCAGTTATCTACCGAGAGCTCAAAGAGAGCTCCCTGGCCAACCAACGAGCTCGTTTCTGAGAGCTCTTTCACCTACCCCCGCTTCCTGGCTTCTTGTTCTACCCACTCACCTCAACTCGAGAGCTCATAAGGTCCCGCTCCCCTTGCCACTATAAAGGAGGGGCAGGGCGGGCCGGGGAGAGGCGATACAACACACTAAACACGCCACTCACCCCTCATATCGGCACTAGCCTCAATCACGTAGAGACTTGGGAGTCCGCTCCCTCTCTCGATCCGCTTGTACGCACCTCGGTATGAGCGCTTGAGCTCTGGATAGTGATCACACCGACCAGGGGAGCCCGATCTTTGCCCCGAACCAAGATAAACATTGTGTCATTGTCTCTAGAGCTAGGCCATTCGAGAACGCACTAGCTGGGCCGACATCGTGACGGTGGTCGCCGCGATATCGCATCCCACACACTTGAGCAGCAATCTTCCCTGTGTTCGATAGATCCCGGGCACTTGACCAACATGCACTACATACCACGCCATGGTTTGCCTATACATGCAACCAAAATAGGATGTTAATGCTATGTCATTCG
>JADLZK010007468.1:0-67556 GCA_015847255.1 Hyparrhenia diplandra
ATAGGAAAAATCTGAAGATGTACCAAACACTTTTTAGGATGTCAAATCCACGCTAGAGCTGCTCTGTGGTGGAGCAGGGCTCGCTTGCTAGTTGTAAGAGCAAGTACAATAATGGGCTTATAGCCAAGCTAGTCATCATTTTTGCTGATGTGGATGAGAGAAGAGAGGAGATAGATGAGAGCTTGGCTCCAATTTAAGCGCCAAGCTGGGCACAAATGCACGGGTAATAGTGGGTCCTAATAGAGATGTATGTGAAAGGAGGAGGAAAGAGAATGAAACTGTCTAATAAAAAAATATTTAGAGACAAGTAGAATATGAACTATTGTATAGCATAGCTCTTATGACTTGGCTATAAGCCAAGTACTTGGCTCTATTATTGGCGTTGCTCTAAGGGCACTCACAATACGTAAACTATCATATTTTCTATGTGCATTAATTACTTTACCATCTAAGCATTTTTGCTGATGTTGCAAGCAATTTCACGATGAAAAATGAAGGAACTAGGTCTAAGTTAGACACCAAGTCTACGCGAGAACCAAGAAATGAAGGGATATCATAGAGAGAGAAGAGGTGTGATTGGACAAAAGATTTTTTTGTAGAAACTATGCATTGGAAACATAGTTTTTCTATATTTAGTGTCTATGTGCAAAAGAAACTATATATGGTTTTTAGGATTGGGAGTGTTGTAAGGTTCTTTACATCCTTCTCTCAGCTCTCACATAGTCTCGTTCTTCACCGTTAATGCATGATCCACTTATCCACTTATCTTGTACAAAGATTTTTTTTTTTTTTTTGTTCATGTGGCCAAGCTAGATGTAAGCTTAGCCCGCTTCTTCTCTCTCCTCCTTTCAAGCCCGCTTATAACCCCTGCTATTATACTTGCTCAAGCCGCTCATCTAGGTTTAAAGACTTTGACTTGACACTTGTGCTCTAATGCATTTATGACTACTATTTTTCATATGGTAGATAGACATATTCCTTGACAAAGAGGCATATGTTTCCAAAGTATGGCGGTTGAAGCTTTGAAGGTGCTTTGTAAAGGTCGGAAGGATGTAAATGCATGTGTTCGGTAAACTTGCATGCATGCATACGATTATTTACATTTATAGCTTGCTTTAGAAAATGTAACAAAAAGAAAGTAAAATCAATATGCGGTGGCAAAAAAAAAAATATAATCAAAATTAGTAAGTTTTTCTAGATTTGGCACAAACATGATTGTTAGCAGTTACTGATAGTAGTAGTTGATAAAGTCCTGTCTTCGATCCATTCATACCTGCTCAGTATGAAAAAAAAAACATTCAATTATTTGGAGTATGATGAGACATATTTTATCTCCATTATTCACAGCAACAACATACTGTACAGAGGTGTGGCCAGCCAGCACTACCACTGTATAGGCTAGCTGTGTGCCTAGAGGCTATACTGTGAGAAATGATGTAAGCGCCTCCTCTTCAACTATTTAAGACCTTTCTTCCTTGAGTTTTGGATCCATGAGCCATTTCATAGCTAGCATTCCCCAGAAGACCAGTAAGCGGCATGTTCCTCTCTAGTCTCTTCCGGTTCCGGCGGTATCGTCCCAGCGTTTCTTTCCTCCATATTATTGTCTGTTCTCGTTGACTCGTAAGCTCTTGAGTTACTCCATTGTTTGTGCTCACCTCGATCTGGCCGGATGCTAAAAAATCTGGTTTCTTTTACTGGCATGCATCCTGCAGTATCAAGGTGGCCGTGTGTAGATACATATATATGCTCCTCTAGCTAGGGGATGCATGTCGTGATGATATACATGCACTGCGTTCACAATATATATGCAGATTCATGGTCTATTGTTTTCTTTCTTGTGCTGTTGTTCATCTGATTTGGCCTTTATTTTGGGTTTATATGGTTTCTCTGGAAGAGAGCTCTCTTCAGTCCACTCTAAAATGGCTGTAGAGTTTCATTAGCTGCCGATTCATCCATTCACCTGCCAAGAACCATGGACAAACGAGATAGGTCTGGTCTTGGTAGCCGAGTGGATGGCGCGGGAGCTAAAATAAGCTCTACGCTGTTTATGGTTGGACTGAAGGGTGCTCCCTTCAATTTGCTCAAACGCTCCTGCATGAAATCATCTACCTCAATACCAACAATCTTCAGTTTTGTTATGTATATCTATCTTTAATGTTATACTTAATAGTTTTGCTAATTACTGAGATGCTCTGAACAATAGTACTGTGGATCTTACCTTTGTTCGTCCGTTTCTCCTTATTTGTTGTGTTCTAACCTCGGATTAGATCCACCCCAGTGCCTCATGATGAACAACAGTGTTGGTGGAAATCTTTCTTCTGCTCCGAATACTTATCAGGTTAGGTATGGTGGTTAATCATTTGGGGCTAGATGGGTGTATGAAGATTCAGGTTAAGTAATATAAAATGCCGTCGTGTTTGAGATATGCTCATTTGCTGCTAGTTAGTTCTTCCCAAGCAGAACAAAGCTTGATTCGCATGATGCACTTTCTCTTCATTTTTTTGCTAGGGATATTTCTCTAGCTAGCGAATCTAGAACTAGGACCTACACGCTGGCTTGCTAAATTTTTTGTGTTATTTGAATAGTTCTGCAATACTTTGGATCATTTAATTTTTGTGTTATTAATTACAGGCGCACCGTAGTACTTGCAGGCACAGTGTACTTTCTCGTTTGTCCAGAACAGTACTGAGATCTTCGTCTTGTCCGCTTCTCAAAGGATGTGAGTTCATCGACTTTACCACACCTCAGATCTATGGATTTGTCTGTCAAAACAGGCTCGAGTTTTTTCTACCTACTAAGTAGTATTGACCAGGAGTATATGGTTGAAGCATAAAGGCAATCTTGCATTGGATAAACTAGTTCAAGATCGATCAGTATAGAATGAAAATCATAATGTATTTATACCACAAAAATTTGCTCCGGAACTAAAAGGCTAGCTTTGGTATTGTTCATGCTGGTGTTGATGTGACAGGAGTCACAGGAGCCACCAAAAAAAAAAAAGAACTGGAATAGGCAAAAGGTTTAGCATCATAATTTTTCACATTCTCATTTTTCTAAAAGTCAAGGACAACTGATGATTGCATTTGTTTGTAAGTATATTTTATTTCTCTTTGCAATCCGGCCATGTTTCAGGATACAGCAACACTGCTTGGCAAGAGATTTTTACTACATATTTGGACAATAATGTTTTGATCCTTTAATCTTCTCATCTTCAATTAAGTTACATTTTACTTCATGAGTAGAAAATAATGGTCGTTTACGGAGGAGCAGGCAGTTTTACCCTAGTCTATTTTAAGTGGAATGATCAAGATGGCATGAGGCCGGAGCACACAGCCGACGGAGCTCCACCACGGGTTGGTCGGGGCTCAGTGTTTTCGTCGCTGATGTGTCGATATGACATAAAGGAAGCCAAACAGGTTTGCCATGTTGCTTTGCGTGCACACATTGCTCAGTAGAAATAGTGTGTGCCTGTACCACTTCGCAAACAAGTTTTTACATGTCGTGTTGGAGTACCGCAGGACTCCAGGGCCGAACGTACATGTACAGTAGTACTTCTTCAGAAGAGTGTGTACGGCTTGTCGTGCATACTGTGCTTCAGTACTGCTGTGCTTCATAGAACAGTGGCCTTGATTGATCACGACTCACGAGCTCATGCAAAGCTCTAACAGCACGCTAATTGTTAGGTAATTTACATGTTCTGCTCTGGTATCTATTAGCTACTAATAGTTAGTAGTTTCTAGTTAAAGTATAGAGGCCATCTTGCATTGGATAAAGTAGTTCAAGATCGATAACAACTTTGCTCCGGGACTAAAGAGCTACTAGCTTTGTTGGTATAATTCATGCTAAAGTTTTGATGTGACAGGAGCCATCACAATTTGTTCACATTCTCATTTTCTAAAAGCGAATGAATAGCTGATATATGATAGTATTTCTAAACTCAGCATTGTTCTCCCAAGCATCGGCCGAACAGGACGCATGTTCTAGGATGCAGTAGTGCCACACTACATATATACATTTGGACAATATATAATGTGTTGATTCTGCAATCTTCTTTTCAAGTTACCTTTTACTTCATCATTATAAAAAAAATAAAAACTATATATTACACGGGCATTTACGGAGGAGCAGGAGTTAATCCACAGTGTATTTTAAGAGCAATAATGGTCAAAATGGAATGGGGCCGGAGCCACACCACCACGGGTCGGCCGGGGCTCAATGTTTTCGTCGTTGATGTGTCGATATGACATAAAAGGAGGCCGAACAGGTTGGCCATGTTGCTTTGCGTGCACCCATTGCGCAGTAGAAATAGTGTGTACCACTTCGCCAACAAATGCTTTTTACATGTCTTGTTGGAGTACCGCAGGACACACGCACACTGTTGTACTTGCTTCAGAAGTGTGTACGGCTTGTCGTGCATGCTGCTTCTTAGAACAGTGGCCTTGATTGATCACCACTCACGAGCTCATAGTCTCGTCCTCATGCATGCATGCTCGATCGATCGGCTAATAGTTAGGTCATTTGCATTCTTTGTTGTGATCTCTATTAGCAGCTAATAGTTGGTAGTTAGCAGCTAATAGTTGGTAGTTTTCTTCTAGTGTTAAAATTACCTCACCGTATGAGGGTGCAAAGGGTAACCTTTAGATGCACCTCTTTTGCCAAGTATTTGTACTACCTTTTCAAAAAAAAATTTGTAGAACTAATACAAATACTTGAACTGAAGATGTGTGGAGGTGCACCTAATTATCACCAATTTACACCCTTATGACCGTATATATAACTACTGAGCAGCTAATAGTTTTAATAGCTACTAGTTCCTAACTAAAATTAGCTGGCTGACTACCAGCCAGCTAGCTAGGAGTAACTATTAGCGGCGAAGTGTTTAGATCACGCCGGAGAACAGGTGATGAAAGTGTTGTTTTACTCTCTTTTTCCAAAAGAAAGTGGTGTTTTACCAGCAATTGGTTTTACTAAAACTACCAATTAGATACTATTAGTTAGGTATATCTGATCCATCTAATGAGATGGATCGAGAGACTAGTTGTTTCAGTTGGTTTAGATCTATGTTAGCTAATTATTAGCAGCTAGCTAGAGTAGTTAAATACTAGATTCAAACAAGATATAACATCCATGAGCAATTGGCCTTGTAACAAATTTGTTGGAGTCGTTGCTTTTATATTCTAGGGTGTGGTGGGGGTCTAATATCTGAATTGTAGACGGATTTTTTTAGAAACCGGGCTTATATTCATAGATATTTCATAAAATTTACATCCCAAATCTTGCACGGACAACATTGAAGAAAGTAAAAAGTACAACACAATCCTAGCAAGATCATTCTCCCCGGTCGGCCCCGTCGCCGATGGTCGGAGCAGCCACACAACGCATCGATGAAATACGTAGAGTCTGGAGCTGGGAGCCGACTTCCTTCCCGACGACAGACCAAGTTTTTGTTGGCACTACAAGAAGCATATCGAAAACATCGACACACTTTGTACCCAATGAACGTCCAAGCTGAATCAGATGGCCACTGGCCACCACACATCAACGGAATATAAGGAATCGGCGCCTCAATCACCACCGGGATCTCCAACACACCGCACAACGACGAACCCCGAAGGGGAATGTAACCACTAAAACAAGTTGTAGACAAAATCTAACCCATTTTCTCCTTAAGTTGGCAAACATACCTCCCAAAGCCATCGCCGACAACAACCGATCCAATGGCGACGAGGAAGGGAGCAAAAGAAAACCTAACTAAATCGAAGCATCGAGATCTCTAGATCTAGCAGAACACACCTCTTCCGCCCTTCACCGGCACTAGAACACATACCAACGAGGTGGATATGGAGCTGCTAAAACATACATAGTTCTATGGCAACGCGTGATCATATGAACACACACTTATCAGATATCATGCAACCACCGGACATATAGATCATGCTTAGATGTAATTTTCCACATTATATATATAACATTTGAACCCCGCATTTACAATGCCCTTCATTTCCCCTTGAGATAAAACAAGAATGTTCTTAGACATTTTTGTGCTAGATTTCACACATAAGTATACAACCAATTACTAAGCAAGTCCAAGAAAAGGCACATCAACTTTACTTGCTAATTATGATTTGTTTGTGTTTTTTATTTTTAAACACATCTAAATCCAATATTATGTGACATTTTCAACAATATTGATATTTTAATGCTTTCCAAGTGAGGGATTAATAAAATGACAAAACTTTATTCCTTTGGAATTTGAAATAGGCGCTCCCCAACATATAAACCTAAAATAAACTAAGGTTGGTCAGAGTATGCTGCCTAAAAACATTAGAAATAAAATACACCTCCATATAGAGCAAGAATTGAGAAGTGACAAGAACTCAAAATAATAAAGATATGACTGTCTACTGTACATGGATATTGCATGTGACAAAGCAAAAATGAATACTCCAACCACATAACGCATGTATTTTTACTAGCCGGTTTCTTAGTTTACACCAAGTAGAAATGCCTTTAGAGTATGCATGAACTAAGTTCAATTGTATTAATCAGAGTTCAAGAAAGTATCAAAAGCGCAATACAAACGCCAATTGGCATAACAAGGAAGTATATCAAAAGCGTAATACAAACTCAATAGACACAAGGAACTATATAAAACATGGTCCGGCGTTGTACATAGTGTGTTTTTAAGAAGTTATATTCGTTGACAAAGCATAATGTTCCTGAAGAAAGCATGGTATTAGATGAATTTACTCGTTATCCATTTCTACAAACTTTTCCATTCGCTTGAATTGGAATCACAACCGAAACCCAATACTTATCTGAGTAGTTTGATATTGATCTGTTGATTCAAATAATTGTCTTAAAAGAAAAGTTAATTCACTGAATACACACTCCTAGAGCATTTCACTACATTTCCTCAAATGTACCTCCACAATAACTTTAGATAAGGTCTACGAAGAAAAAAGTATGCCCATCGCTATTACATATATCCGGAGTGAGGACATACAATCCAACTATAGAATGCGCCTCCAGTTGATTTATCCTACAAGAGATAGAGTTTAGGGCACACATGTAACTAGAGCGACCAAGCATATCATCACATACATGCCGATTAGTTTTCAGTAAATATCAAATTGTAATACTGACTACAGAGTTGTCATACATGCTGACATAGAAAAGGTTTTGAATAAATATTAAATTATAATACTGACGTCAGATTTGTCGAATGCTAACACAGAAGAATGACAACGGTAGATGCAGATGTAATTGAGACATGAAACTTTGTAGAAGACTATAGGTTATACAATAATTATGATCCATTTATAACGTTAGAATATGAATATAAGCTGCTGGTGGGAGTTTTTGATGTGACCATGTTGGACCTCAACCTTTCTGGTTTGGAGGAAGAGCTAGGCGCCTGAGTGCACCGCTTGGTCCTCGCAGTAGCTTGTCGCTCGTTTGTTACAATGTAATCTCAGTACTCTAGATCCAGTAGTTGGTAGGTTATGGGTTGGTAACCTGGGTTACCAATCATGTTGGTTTGTATTTGTAAAACTCTTTTCGCGTAATGAAAAACGCGCTTCGGGCGTGATTAAAAAAAAAAAAAAAAGTTAGAATATGAATATAGGAAGAGTGGCACGGCAAATATATTCTATGTTATTGTACAGAAAAACTTTGGAGCACATAAAAAGCCTCTAGTAACTATATATATATGTTTTTTCTAGACTAGAAAATAGAACTGCTTTTTCTAGACTCGAAAACTTTCTGGTTTTTCTAGACTGTAGAACTGTATTCCGAAAGAATCACGAAACTGCCATGGAACCAGCCGTACGCCGCCGCCTGCCTCGGAGCGCTGCTTTGGCGCTAGCTCTCCGAGCTGGTGGAGGAGCGGGTAAAAGGACAGGACGACGAGATCTAGCGCGCGCGGGAGCTGACAACTGCCGAGGATCGGCTGGTGCACGGCCGGTTTTGTAACACGTGCCGGGCGCGGCCGTTGCCGCGGCGATCCCAACGGCAGCCGCGCATGCAGATGCAGGGCGCCAGAAGCCCGCGGGCGGCCAGGGGAAGGCGAGAATCTCGCGCGCTGGCGGAGGGTGGCTGAACCTGAACGCGGCACAAAAGCTGGGCGGCTTCAGCTGGGCTTCACGAGGCCGTTTGCCTGTGCCTGCCTGGTGGTCTTTTCCTATGCTGCCCCCTCTTTGTTTACTCCTCCCCATACCTCCCTGTTGCTGCTCAGCTCGAGCTCGAGCTCGTCGACGCCTCCACTCTCTCTCTCTCCCTCTCATCGGGAAGCTCCACACAAGTTTCTCTCCCGAGGCGACGAAATTATTAGCAAGTGGTTTACTGTGCTTGAGCACTAGATTAAACCTTAAACGTGTGGAGCGTATTGCTAATGCGCTGTCTTTCTCCTGTGATCTTTGTCTCTCAGCCAACCGGTGCCCAGCAAAGTGCAGGGGGGAAGTGGTCTAAAGTACTCTGGGCGGTGACATGGCACGCTTGCAAGCACGAGAATAATGGTACTGGTGGCCAGATTCTCGCTCGCTCACTTGTGACTTGTTTTTTGTGTTGTTCCAAGCTGTTGCTGTCGTGCATGCATGCATCGGCTCGCCTGGGACAGGGACACGCATCATCACATCCATTCGTCGTCGGCTCGCCAAGATGCGTCCACGTTACCCTCAGGCACTGTCACGTGTACCGCACGAACCTTTGCTTTTCTTTCCTGCTGCTACGCCAGTATTAGTATGTGTACTTTGCCTTACCAGTCTGGAGTGATCTCAAGTTTTGTTTTAAGCTGCATGATGGCGGCGCTGATCGATGGCAGCTTTAGCCTGTGACTTCCAACCATTTGACCAACAGTTGTTCGAGGTAGGTATGGACGTTGGATGCGGAAAAGAAAACTAACCGTTGTTATTTGGAAAATAAAAAGTTTCCCACCTTGGTTCAAGCTGGCTCGTCGAGTGACGAGCATGTGCACACACAGTCATCCAGCACAGCAGATCTCTGCTGCTGCTATCTTTGATCTTCAGGCAGATGGTCAAGCACAATCTGCAACTCTGCATCAAACTGAGAGCTGTTTCAGGTTCACAATCACAATACCCGTACTCGCCCACTTGACCTTACAGTGTGAAGAGGAAAAACTGTCGATGACTGAGCTCTCGTCGCTCGATTCCTGACTTCTCAAATTCGCCTCAGGCTAGCAAAGCTATAGCTGGACTTGGCATGCGGGTGCAGTTCAGCGTTGGAAGGAAACGCATTCAATTCAAGCAGCACATCCAATCCTAGAAGACTAACCGGCATCCTCTGATTAGAGTGCATTGAGCTGCAACTCATTGAAACAAGTACAGAAACTGCAGATATTCAGTTGCAGACTGGCTGATCATCACAATTCTGGAACGTAATCGTCCCGCCGGCGTGGCTCCTGCAAGCCTTCTCCCTTCTAATTTCCTTTGGAATCCAATCTTAGTTACTGCAGTTAGGAGGCAGTACCATAAGCGCAGACGCGGTTGCTAGTTGCAAAGTTGCGTCGCACTTAATATGGAACAGATTTCTTGCCAGCACATGCAGGGCCAGGCAAACAAAAAACTGTCAAACTTGGTCCATCAACAGAATTCAGTACCATTCTGCTCAAAAGCGATGTTCTTATGGGTAGACACAACAGGAGGTGAACTGCAACTTGCACAAACTATTTTCCACAAGAACTGTACCCTTAACTAAATATACACATCGACAAGCCAGGATTTTCCACAAGAACTGTGTCCGGCATTAACTAAATATACAGATCGACAGGCCAGGAAACCAAAAGTTCAGCACAACAAATGACTTTACAATATTTATTCAGCTTCGCAATGGAAAGTCTAGCAGTGCTTTATTCTTATTTCTCAGAGCAAACAGAGTACAAAGAGTCGTGCTCGGCGATAATAATGAACAAATAGGTAGTTTGTACATAGCGGATGAATACCTTAAACAATCAATTTGGCAAAAACAGGCGGAGTTCCTTATGGCTGCAGGCGTGCAACCCGCAACCATTACATAGAAGCAGCCATACCATCGGTGGATGAGTAAATTAGGCTGCAGTCTGGCCAAAAAGAAGCTTACGGATCTGCAAGAGCGAGAGGTTTGAGTTCTTGGTTCTGGCAAGATTTCTTGACAAGTAACAACTAAATGCTGATAAAATTGAAGAATCCTTTGGTTGTGTTTTCTCCTATAAACAAATGATCTACCTGCTTTACAGTAACTAAATGACAAGGTCATGTTAAATAATTTTCATACTGGCAGATGAAGAAAATTGAAGTGAAGTTTTTGCTATCATAATGAAAATAACACACCTTTAATCGGTGCCACTCAGAATGCTTGCACAAATGGGAAAATGCATTGTAAGGCAGATGGACACGATGTGAACTGAAAAAGGATTGGTATGACATGGTATATTGGGAAAATGAGACGGGCAAAAGGTACCTCTGGCAATTTCTTGCGGAAAACAACTTCTAGTCTTGCATCAAGTGTACTCTCAAACACAATCTTTCCATCCCGAGAAGCCAAGACAACACCTCCAGAGCTGAATAAACAGATACTTTTAGAATAGAACATTGGAATTATGGCCAAGATTAAGTTGAAAAGCTAGCTACAACAACAACAACAACAACAACAACATAGCCTTTAGTCCCAAGCTAGTTGGGGTAGGCTAGAGATGAAACCCATATGAAACAAGACAAAAAGAACGTAGAAAGGCACAAGACAAAAAGGATAAAGATTAGGGTAGATAGAAAAGGAAACAAAGTCATGGTTCAGCACGCGTTAATAGCTAGCCTCCAAGCGCTCCTATCCAAAGCTAAATCCTTGGAGATATTCCACTCCTTAAGGTCTCGCTTAACCGCCTCGTCCCAAGCCGCCTAGGTCGGCCTCTACCTCTCTCTTTACATTATCTACCCGCTCTAGAACTCCACTACGCACCGGGCCTCGGGAGGCCTCCGTTGAACATGTCCAAACCATCTCAACCGATGTTGAATCAATTTCTCCTCGATAGGGGCCACCCCGACCCTATCCCGAATATCTTCATTCGAACTCTATCCCTTCTAGTATGCCCGCAAAACCAACGCAACATACGCATCTCGGCCACACTTAGCTGTTGGACATGTCGCCTTTTTGTAGGCCAACATTGACACCATACAAAGATCGCCGGGCGAATCGCCGGTCCTATAGAACTTTCCTTTTAGCTTCGTGGTACCCTCTTGTCACATAGGATGCCGAAGCTTGACGCCACTTTAGCCAACCCCGTTGCGATTCTATGTCTAACATCTTCATCAATGTCGCCATCCTTCAGAAGCATAGATCCTAAATACCGAAAAGTATCCTTCTTGGCCACCACTTGTCCATCCAGTGGTGACATCCCCATCCTCGTGCCTAGTCGGGCTAAAGTCGCACATCATATACTCGGTCTTGGTCCTACTCAATCGAACCCTTTCGACTCTAGCGTGTGCCTCCACAGCTCCAACTTTCTATTTACCCCCGCTCTACTCTCATCCACTAGCACCACATCATCGCCAAAGAGCATACACCAAGGGATATCACCCTCAGATATCCCCTTGTAACCTCATCCATCACCGAGTAAATAAATAAGGGCTCAAGCGGTGCTAACCCTTGATGTAGTCCTATGTTAATTGAAAGTCACCGGTATCGCCATCACATGTCCGAACACATGTCGTCGCATCTTTGTACATATCCTTGATGAGGGTAATGTACTTAGTTGGGACTTTGTGTTTTTCTAAGGCCCACCACATGACGTTTCTCGGTACTTTGTCATACGCCTTCTCGAGGTCAATAAAGACCATGTGCAAGTCCTTCTTCTCGCTCCCTAAATCTCTCCATCAACTGTCGTACTAAGAAAATCGCCTCCATGGTCGACCTCGGGGCATGAACCCAAATTGGTTTTGGGTCACACTTGTCGACCTTCGTAGGCGATGCTCGATAACCCTCTCCCACGCCTTCATCGTATGGCTCATCGCCTTAATCCCCCAGTAGTTAGTACAACTTTGAACATCTCCCTTATTCTTGAAGATTGGTACTAATATACTTTCGCCTCCATTCTTTAGGCATCTTGTTTGACCGAAAAATTAGGTTAAAAAGCTTAGTCGGCCATACTACCGCTCTCGCTCCCCACATCTCCACACCTCAATGGGGATGCCATCGTGGCCCATCGCTTTACCTCCCTTCATCCTCTTCAAAGCCTCTCTCGATCTCTCGCCTCCCGAATTCTCCTCACAAAGCGTCTACAAGTATCGTCAAATGAGTCGCCCAACTCAAAGGTAGGACTATCATTCTCCCCATTGAAAAGCTAGCTACAAACAATTGGAAATGGACTTATGTATTCAAATTACAGCTGCAATCCAGATATCATGAAGATACATAGATGCACTTTTTAATGCAATAAAGAGATTTCTATTATCATGTCAGGGGAAATTACACTTTTCCAAGTTCCATCACTACACAAAGATAGATGTCTTAATGCATGACATGTCAGCATACTTGCAAAGTATTGCCCATATATTTGCCTTTGCTAAAGAAATAAACATTACTGCCGATTGTCTAAAACTAGAAGATATCACAGTAAGCCTAGCAACAATACCAGATTGAGTAATATGTCAATTCAAATTCAAATGTTATATGAACAACTATTTACTAATTCAACCATGAATTGATATGGAAAATACTATTGTAGCATGTCAATCAGTAGCAGAGATGGGCAACCAAGAGATCAAGAGTAATCAAATAATACTCCACTCTCCAAACAAATAGCCAGTGACATAGCAAATATTACCAAAACTGGCCATGAGCATCATGATGGCTTGGGGCAGGTGGCAGGTACACATCATGGTCAACAATTATCTCAGGTTCATGGACATCTGCTTTTGATGCATACCGTGCTTTGCGAATGCAGTACTAATTCTACATGATGGTGATCTTCCTTGCGGCAACGGAGCAATACAGCTGGCTCTTTCAAACGGAGCAAGCCCTGCATTTGATCGAACAAACTGACTAACTGATGCTTGACAATAATGGGAAGCAGCACACAGAAAGTTCTGAAATGGCACATAGCATATTTGGCCCTATTGAACATTTAACATCAGTTCATATCAACCAAATCTAGGAAAAAAGACAGACAACATAACATGCTATATTTTGCCTTCATTGCGATTTAAGATTAGAGCATGTGTTAAAATTCATAAATTTCATTTGTTTAGTAGCTTGAGATATTGAATTGTTTCAGATATTGACTTGTAGAAATTTTTAAGAAAAGGAAAATCGGAAATTGTGTATGCTGTATTTTTCCAAACCTGAACAATTAGATCTTTCAAAAGGTTCTTGTATTCATGGTGGTTGTGGCTGACAAGAAGGAGTTCCTTCATGGCATCGTCTTTCATTTTGTTAACTAGATCATCCTGAGCTTGAAGAACCTTGATGCGAGAAGCATTCAACTGCATAGAGTACTCACTGTTAACAAGCAAAACAGAAACTTGTCAGGTAACAGGTTTGAAAATTCATAAACATTGATTGATACAATATGACATAATAGCATGTCTCAAAGATAAAGCAAATCATGATGGCATATTTTGTATGTCAAAAGTTGCAGTGGTATATATTTCATTATAGTGGCATGGATCTCATTAGCCTTGTTTGAACTTCCAAAAGCTAGTAGTCTAAAAGTGGCCAAAAGCTCAATACAAACAGGGCCTAAACACTACAGCTAAACTAAAATGCCATTATAGTAAATCAATATTCTGTTACTTTTGTGTTGTACTTCCTAAGCTAGGAGCTCCTTTTTCTCCATTGAGACATATTTAGTTTCCTGTGACCTATTGTGTATGTTTTACAGTGTTACGATCTGTCTTAGTGTCTTTCATCCTCAGCATATTATTCCTTTCAACTTTTGTTGTCATCCTGCTCCTACCTCCTGACTATAGAACATCTACTAACTATTAAAATTCCAAAAAATGTTCAGCTTGTCCACATCCTCTGATCACAATCATATGTTCATCTAGGTTTATCCTAAGTCAATTCCTTTTACCATTGACTACCATTATCTAAAATTTTAATTGTACCTGCGGTACCAATATTTAAATTAAAATTCTATATAGATAAATTCCTTATGAACCCCAAAAAAAAAAAATCTCAAATATATAACTCCTTCCATTTAAAACAATTTGTTTCTAAAGACATTCCTGCCAAAATGTCATATATTGGATAACATGTTTATGTCCTAAACTCCTAATGGGCTTATATTTGAGATTGGAGGAAGTATTAAATATTCTGCATCGAAGCTGTGCATCAGCATAGAAGTCTGGAAGAGCTTCAGTCTGACCCCAAAACACATTCTCTCAGAATTCTAATGCGGTCAGTGAGTGATGGCTGCCAACATGACTCTAAAGTCGCAGCAGTCTGCGGTTACTTATATTACATTTTGTTTAAGAACAAATCAAGGTTGTGTCACTATTGGGATTAGTATCGTAGTATCATACTATACTACAATTGTACCCAGGCGAATGATAATGTTGCTCTAAGATCGTACTATCTTTTTTTTTGGGTAGTGTTGACTCTACGGACAGGTCACAGGTCAGAAATCATCCTTCAGATAGGGATTGGATGCGTCTGGTACAAACCGTATAAGAGAGAAAAGCTGCACTGGTAGCGCCGGCATTGTGCAGAGACACAGGTCAGTGTCGTAATCTCTACCCATTCTCTTTGGACTTTCCTCCATTGTTCCTTCATGTGGTTAGCTAATTGCTTTGTCTACAAAGCAGGAGAGGAGGTGCCAGATGTGTCCATGTCTTGGTGAAGGGAGTTTGGGTGCCAACCGCTGGGCTGCCAGCAGCAAACAGGAGAGCCAGAGGCTAGGCACTTGTACCACATTAAGCTGTAAATGATTCATACAGACTCTAGAAACTGGGCACGAGTTGTAGTAACATTGTTGCACTAGCAAGGTGAGTGTTAGTACTCATGTATTTTATCTTCTACCTGATGCCTTAACCACTTATGATATGGATGGTGTGAATTCCTATGATGAATGGATTACAGAAAGGGATGACACTGCTCTTCTGATGGCATAGATGTAGATACTGATAATTTCTGTTATTGTGATAGATAGTTAGCTCTTCCCTATGCAATGTGATTTCAACGTGTCAACAATGTTAGCATTAAGAAATAAATATAACTATCTGAAGTTTTGTGTTCATGTATTGAGTTGAGGACAAACTCGTCACTTTATCCTCAGAACCTACGTTAAATGGAACTATTAGCTCTAAGTGTGCTTTTCTTTTGACAAATATACTTGTTTGTGTCATGGTATTTTTAAAAATGAATCTCATAGTATCCCGATGCTACGATACAATCCTATGATTTGATACTGCTTGGACAAACAATATGCTGCCTAGTGCCTAGGATCCCAATCCTAACAACCTTGGAAGTTGGAACCAATATAATGCTGCTTGCTCTCTGGTGTGCAGCCCAGCTCAATGACATATTTGTGATGTTAATGCAGCATGTTACATGTTGTGAACATTCTTGACATAAAATCCTTGAGGTGAACGGATTCACAGAATTAAATTCTTACATTTTCTTCCGCACTTCAACTTGCTTCTCTTTGCGTTCATACTCTTGTCTGATCTTCTTTTCTCAGCTTCAACAAGCTGCAACTTCTCAATGTTGAATTCCTGCAGTTTTTTAAACAAATAAGTTAAAATGAGGACACGAGAAAAAAAAGGGTATTGGCAGAGTACACACAAAAAGAATTGTGAAAACTGTCTGTCTGATCAAATCACATTGAATCTATTTATGCAAGCTAACATCACTCTGTATGCTCTTCATGGAATATGGTGTTTATATCAATCATTAAATCAGATAAAATAAAAAGGGAGGCAATACATAAACATCCTGCAAAAAAAGAGACAAAAATACTAAAACTGTCAATTGAATCAAATGTTTACTCGAAAGTCAAACCACATTACATCCATTGCAGGTTAGATACAAACATGAATCTATGTGCGCTATTCAAATATGAACCAAGTGTTTGGATTGTATACTGACTTCTTTTAATCAGTTTCAGAAACCGCCTGCACAATAATAACCTTATACATTCACATGGAACATTTTAGAGGTATGTTTAAATAAAGTAGACACTGGCGAATAAGATCTGACCCACCCCAAAATAAAAACCGACACAACCCAACCCAATTAATATGACAGGCAAGCGCCGACCGTAATTTTTTTAACCCAAAGAAAAATGTCGGGTCAGGCTGAGAGGCCTGATTTTAAACCCTCAGGCTGACTGGACAGCCAGAATAGAAAAACATAATTGGCTTACCATTCCACATGCGCCCAGCACTAGCCCAACAACAGAAGCCCATCATTAACACATATATGCCACCCACACCGTCCGCAACCCTATGGCCCATGTTAGCCTCTTATAATATTTCTGCTCTCTTGCCTCTCCACAGGTCGCCTCTGGCTCCTTCTGTCTCGTACTCTTGAAGTTCCATTTGATCTGTCTTAGAGTCACTAACCGTCAAGCACGTCCAGCGCTAGACGAGCTCGAACAGTCAAAAGATGGCAGGAGCTCTGCGCCCACCGCCTTGAGAAGGTCAACATCCACCACCTATCTCCCCAACTGCTGCAGATCCCGTTTTTCGCTGGGCACCACGCAGGGGGCGACAAGGAGCAGAGACCACCAGTAGAGGCAGGCCACCATGGAGCACCAGGCACACCTGATCCAGCCGTCTGCCACAGGGAGAAGCTGTTCACTGCTATGCCCTCACCCAGTCTTCGCCGGTTCATCGGGCCATGCAGCAGGTGACTCGGCTGCTGTTTTGAGATTCTAGCCGGGCCATGGGTGGGCTCAGATGATAGTAAAAGTGGATTTTTGTTGGCCCGGTCTGACCTGAGATGTGGACACAAAGGATGCTACTATTCTAATGATAAACCTAAATCTCTGACACGCTTTTACTGACTTCGTATAGTTAGTAATTAACTCATATTCAACTTTCACCCAGATGCATAAACATGTATATAATAATCAGGGAAAAGGTGGGCGTGAAAATAGCAAACTAAAAAGAAGTGTGTAGTGCAAAGACTTCGATGCATGACTCAAGGACTTCAACATGACTACTTTCATGAAGTCAAATATTACCGTAGCACATGTATATCCAGGGAACACACTACTATCTCCCTACAACCCAAATATAGCACGTGAAGTGAACCTTCTCTTGTATTGTTCAGTTTTTTATGATCTTCATTCTTCAAGACTAAACTGTGCATTCTACTTTATATAACTTCATGCCAATCTACACTACCAAATGTACTTTTATGGAATCATTTTTAAAAGATAGGCCTAGCAATATGTTTTTCACATAGGTAATCTTTGATAGTTTCAGACATATTATTACTGAAGAATTTGAATGTTGACAGGACGGATTCTACCAATGGAGGTTGAGCATAATGGTCCAACACATTCTACTATACTGTAGCAGAATCAGTATATTAATCATACACGCACATGATCTCATACATTGAATTCAATCAGTACACTTTGTTCACAAGTCGGCAGCAAAGAAAAAATGGAAAAGACACGAATGGTGCACAATGGTAGAAGCTCTCCAACAAGTAAATTTAATGCCCAGCGTCTAGTACGCTAGCAACGCATCTAGCAAGCACCCAAAATTGCCATCTATCAGATTGCAAATCTTCCAGTACAGTTACGTCAGTGTTGATTATGCACTACAGCGAGAAACCAAAAGACAACTTAAAAAGTGATGCACGGTTAATAATGGCGCAGCTAATTACATACTCGACATACAGAAGATGTGATCAGTTACTTGACACTTTTAATATCAGGGGTTACACTCTTAGTTTGAGAAAGCTATTTGAAGCCTAACTCCTAGAACCAAGGCAGAAGACAGACAGGGCATTCGAGTATGAAGCCATTCCCATTCAAGCCTAACTTATAGAATTAGTCTAGAAGAGAAATGGAGTGATTCAGCTTAAGCTCCAATTCAGCTTCTAGAACAATCTAGAAGGCTGTGAATCGCATCTTAGGAGTTCCCAGTTCAGCTTAAGCTCCACTTTTGTTTCCAGAACCATCGGAAGCCTGTGAACCATTTGTGAGCTCGGGAAACCACCTCGTTTGGCTACAGTTATGCAGGAGCCCTAGAAATTAAGTCAGCCGGTAGAGAACTGCGTGAATTCACCTGACCGTCTGAGCACTCTTCCAAATACGAGATCAAAGCTTGGAGAGCTGGAGGCACAAAACCACCTCGATCTAGAAGTTTCTACAATGTTCACCACCCGTGATCGGCACAAGCTCAAAGCCCTAGAGCCGCTAACCCAACTCCAAACGCTCCTCGATCTGCCTCGGAACTGGGGAACTTCGTCGCTTGGGACTACAGATCTCGCGCACGGTAAGCGAAACACCAAGCGAAAAAAACAATCGAGCGACTAAGGCGGCCGCTCCCATATGCTTCGGGATCGTGGAGCGCGTCAGCCAGATCGGGCAGCTGAAAGCACAGAGGCAAGCATCTAGGAGCTTCTGGAAGCTTCCAGGAGGGTTAGGAAGCGGCAGCGAAGCGAAACTGACCTCCTCGGCGGAGACGGAGATCTCGTTGGCCTTCTCGTCGGCCTCCTGGCGGATGAACCGCACCATCTGCTGGATCTGCTTGGCTACATCGGCGTCATTCATCTTGGCGGCGGCGGATCCGACGGGCCCTCCGGCTGCTCTGCTCGCTCCGGTGACCGCCGCGCGGGGAAGCCGACGGGACAGGTAAGGGAGGCAATCGGGAGTCCACGGGATCGGGAATGGTCGAGGTGGAGGTCGTGGGGCTAGTTTAGCCGCGGGAGCAACGTGATCGGGTTGGCTCCCGTGGTTGCCGCTGCCTGTCTGTATGTGCTACCATTATTTCGTGAACCCGGTCCATGGATCCGTGATCTACATCTTTGCTTGATTGCTTCGAGTCGTTGTCTGAGACACTGACAGCAACAATGCTCGCCGTGGTGACACCGGGGTGACAGTATCTCAAAGAAACTGCAGCCCATCGTGTTTAGTATGTGTATTGAAACTGATTTATTAGAATGCGTACTTAAAGGTGCAGCTATGGTACGGCAACAGCAACACCGCAAAATCATTCGAGGAAGGCAAGAAGACATGTTCTTCGGGGAAAAAAACATGATACGTTTTTGTTTTTTGTTATAACAAAATAGCATCAGCCGGCTTATCACGAATAGCCTTGACAAGTCCACACCACAGTTCCAGAATTCTAACGAGGTTATTTATTGGGGAATTGCTTAGTTTAAACACGGGATCAATCAACTTTCTTAAAGCAAAAGACTTGACACAAAGCACTTAAAATCCAAAAGAATAATTTGCATGATCACCCCTTAGATATTGATGGGCTAATATTGGCGGTAGACAAAAGTTACGAGTCATTTAGGGTGTGTTTGGTTGCTGCGTGTCAAGCCGACTTGCGACTTTGCTATGAAAATCGGAAACAATTGGTGCAAAAACTTGAGGTAGAAGATTTGCCACAAAGTACGACACTAACGATTGTACCGTGCGCGCACCTTCGACATGGGCAACAGTGCATGGTAACCAAACACGCTCTTAGAACCGGATGGTGGGGTGCATTATATTTTCAAAAACACATGCAACAACAATGCAACATACTATCACAAACTTTATGTCAAAATTGTAACCCTGACGCGATCTATATCTATAACTTTATAGATAAAAGTTTTTGAATTAAAATTGTTTGGAGTCCCAAAAAATATTATTGTATGTTTATAGTTTTCAAAATTAAAATTATCAAACAGACTTGGATACAAATTGTTCTCAATACGATCCACAGCTTTGAAGTTGCAAATTTTTTATTTGAAGTCATTTACTGTCCCAAAAAATAATGTACAGATTTTGAGAACTACATGATTGTAGATCACGTGGGAGGCTATAATTTTTATATATTTTTCTTTATTTGAGTTTGTATAAAAAAGTTATGAATTATTATTCTATATAGAGTTTTTAGATCGTCTTGTTTTTGACCCAAATGAGACTTAAACCAAGTTCAGGATCGAGGATGACACAACTAAACAAGTTTAAGGACCTAAAGAGGAGATTTTCAAGACCGAGGTGACACAAATGAACAAGTTTAGGGACCGAGATGATATAGATAGACAAGGTTGAGGACATAAATAGTCAATTTAGGAGTTTAGGGACCGACGATGGACTTTACATTTTTCCTTTTTCTATCTTGTTGGTACCCTCTGATCCAAAGGGGCCATATTACCAATTGGAATGAATGCTAGGTTCTTGTGTTTTTCGTCAAAATAGCATTTAAAGGAAAATTCCTACACTATTCCCGTGCTCCAATTCTTACATTGTTCCTCCATTTTTCCGATGAACTTAAGGAGGTCTAGATGGGCTAATCCGAAATGGTGTTATGGACTCGAAAATACTTTTTGTATATTAGGTCTCTACAATCTCTATACTCACGTATCAGAACCTAGTTCAAAGTCTCAAAATACTCGGACGTCCGAAGCATCCCAAATGGTGGTAGCACGTCATCTAATTTAGAGCTAGCTAGCATCAGAGATTCAGAATCCCCGATAAATTCAGAAAGATCATCGCAAAAAAGAAGAAGAGGATATTCAGAAAGAAACTAAGGTACTCAAGTGGTCATGAACGTGGGCACGTATCACTACTACGAGGATTGATTTTGCGTGGTGTTCAGATTTTTATTTTCCGTGGCGAGCATTTGAGAAACCACCACGGAAAATAGGTGAAATCACCCCCCCCCCGGGCACGGAAAAACCGCGCGCGGTTAATCCCTATTTTCCGTGGCGGTTTTTTAACAAATGGTGGTAGCACGTCATCTAATTTAGAGCTAGCTAGCATCGAGATTCGTAAATCGATAAATTTAAAGATCATCGCAAAAAGAAGAAAGAGGATATTTAAAGAAACTAAGGTACTCAAGTGGTCATGAACGTGGATTAACCGTGGTGGTTTTTTAACAATGCCCGCCACGGAAAATCATGGCCGTAAATATATATACCAACACTTCACTTCTCTCCCTCACCTCTCCCTTAGGTGCCTCACACAAAAATCGACGCCCATCCCTCTCGTCTCCGCTCCAACTCCCGTCTTCACAACCCTAACCCTAACCTCCGGCCCCGCTCCTCCTGGCGGGGACGGCGGCGGGGCGGCGGCCTTGGCCGCGGGATCTGAGGTGGCGGCGGCGGCGCCAGCAAGACGGACTGCCGGGCGGGCGGCGAGCGCGGCGCAGCGGGAGGCGCGAGGCGGTCCGGCGTCGCAGCAGCCTTGAGTGGCTCTTCCTCTTCCCAAGCCCGGCGCCGCCCATCCCAACCTCGGCGGATCCACGGCCCTAGCGGCGCATCCCGCCACCGGCGCCGGATCCCGCCATCTAGCGGCGAATCCGGGGCTCGGGCGGTCGATCCCGGCAGGCGGCGGCGGCTGGCGGCGCAGCAGCCCAGGCGGGCCCGTTTGGGCCTGGATCCGGTTTTTTTTTTTTATTTTTTATTTTATTTACCATGGCGGGCATTGTAAGAAGACCGCCACGGTAATCCCTATTTCCGTGGCGGGCATTGTTAAATAACCGCCACGGTTAATCGCTCGATTAACCGCGACCCTAGGCTAGCGTGGCGGTTTTAATGTCCGCCACGGAAAATCAAAAAGTCCGCCCGCGGAAAATCATTTCAATAGTAGTGTATGTCTCTCGACCCAGCTCTCACATGTATGCTCACACTAATAAACAGTGAAGTGCGTAAAATATATATATTTTTATCCCAAGTGCGTAAAATAAAGTCTGAGAAGTGCGTGAGTTGGACTGAAGATGTACTACTATACGTGGACGTGTTTGAGAAGTTCTATAATAACTTCTTTTTATTCGGCAAAAAATGGAGGAGGCTGTACAAAGCTTAGACTTAAGCTCGGCCTATCCAGGCCCAGCCCAGGGACTGTCCCATATTATGCTGTGACCCATTCTGCCAGGCCCATATGTACAAGAAAGGAAAAAGTCTACTTTTGGTCCCTCAATTTTTACGAAAGTCCGATTTTGGTCCCTCAACTCCAAAACCGGACAAAAGCGGGTCCCCTCAACTTTTGAAACCATGCAGATTTCGTCCCTCGGCGGTTTTTGGACGGTGGTTTCGCTACAGTAACTCCGGTTTTGCTACAGTGACCGTGGTTTCGTTTTTTTTTTTTTTTTTAATTTATTTTAAATTTGAATCTTTCAAAAATCATAGTAAATCATAGAAAATTCATAAAATAGAAAATCCAATTTTGTTGGACTCCACATGAGTAGAGCTACGCAATGAATATATAATATGATATACTTTTATACAAAGTTTTTGCTAGAAGGTTTTGCCTTTTTTTTTTTATTTCACTCAATCTTTTAAAAATCATAGTAAATTACAGAAAAATTATAAAATAAGAAATTCAATTTTGTTGGACTCCGCATGAGGCGCGCAATAACACAAGACGTAGTTCTTGTGGCTCTTTAGCTGGGTTAGGTTAGCTAGGTTTCTTTGGCCGACCAGCACGCATCGAGCCGTAAACCCGATGGATCCCGGCCAATAAATTAAATAGTACACCTATATATCTTTATTGTGTAAATATGCTCATGTGGAGTCTAGCAAAAAAATTATTTTTTCAATTTTATGATTTTTTTATAATTTATTATGACTTTTAAATATTGAGTGAAATAAATAAAAAGAAAAAGGCAAAACCTTCATAGCAAAAATTTTATATTAAAGTATACCATATTATATATTCATTACGTAGCTCTACTCATGTGGAGTCCAACAAAATTGATTTTCTATTTTATGAATTTTCTGTGATTTACTATGATTTTTGAAAGATTCAATTAAATAAATAAAAAAAAAGAAAAACGAAACCACGGTCACTGTAGCAAAACCGGAGTTACTGGGGAAGGAACCACCGTCCAAAACCGCCGAGGGACGAAATCTGCACGGTTTCAAAAGTTGAGGGGACCCGTTTTGTCCCGCTTTTGGAGTTGAGAGACCAAAATCTGACTTTCGCCAAAAGTTGGGGGACCGAAAGTAGACTTTTTCCTACAAGAAATTCCTATGTACAATAGAAATCTACAGAGATTGGGCCGAATTGTATGGAACGGAAGAGACGGAACGAGCTCGTGATCCGAACTGAACCGTGTATAGTGTTCCCAACGCCGGTGTCCGCTGGGCATTTCCGGTAAAAACCTAAAAATTCGGTTCGGTTCGGGTTCTAGTAAAAAATAGTTCGGTTTCTTAGAAAACCAAAACCGATCGGTTTAGCAAAATCTCGTAAAACCGACCAAATCGGTTTCGGTTTTAACATTCGGTTTTTCGGTTTTCACCGAAAAGAAACCGATGGAAACAAAAAAATCGCTTCAGGCCGGCCGCCGCTTCGCCAAGGCGCAGATGTCGCGGCCGCCAAGGCCAAGGCCTTTGAGGGAGCTTCGCCCACGCACGCCTTTCGCTGCGCGTCGCCGCTTCCACGCTGGAGGTCGCCGCCGCGGCCGCTTGAGGACGCGCCACCGCCCTGAGGACGCCGAGAACCTACGGCGCCGCTTTCCGCGCTGAGGCCGCCGCTGCTCGAGGATGCTCGCCGCCGGGACGGGGCGCCGCCGCTCCGGCCACGCCGCTCCGCCGTGGCCGGCCGCCAAAGACGCCGCTAGGGTTTCGCGTGGGAGAGGGAGAGACGCCGCGGAAGAAGGAGATGCGCGCGTGACTTGGTCAGGGTGACGAGTAGGGGCCGGTTCACTTCACTTGGTCGGTCGACCGGTATGGGGGCTATGGGCCTACCGTTGTTACCGAATGAGTCATGGTTGTGAGATAGTTCGGTTATTTCGGGAATTGCCCGGTTTACGCTTAAACCCACCACAACACCGAACACCGAACAGGTGGAAAAATGAAAATCGAAGCCGAACGAAAAACCGAAAAACCGACATTTCGGTTCGGTTTTCGTTCGGTTCGGTTTCGGTTTCGTTTTTCGGTTAAATGTGCCCAGGCGGAGCTCGGTGTGCTGTGTTTCGCAACCCTTTGACGGACGACGAGTCGACGACGGCTTGTCACTCGTGGAGTTCGTGGAGCTATGCATGTCCGCCATCACTGCCCCTGGCCCTGTGGGTCCTCCTTCCTGTCCCCAACCAATCCCTGCCGTGACCCGTGGACGTGGGACCAGTTGCGTGGGAAACGTGGACGCCCGTGAGCTGGCGCACCGTGCCATTGGTTCTCTGCCTCCCTCCACGTTTCAGGGACAACCTCGGGACCCACAGGCAACACGTACCCATGCGGCGCGGCGTAGGGTGGTGAGCTACGTGTTGCTGGCGATAAGACAGCCGATGGCGATGCAACACGAGTCCGCCAGAGCGAGCGGGCATGGCCGCGGCGCACGGTAACCTCGGTGTGCGCGTCTCTTTCGTCATCTTTTACGTGGCCCGTCATATATATATCAAAAAATAAACAGTCAGCTCTTGTAAGCGGCCAAGCGGCGACCTCATCATTACATAGTTGCGTACTACTAAGCGGCAACGTTCAGTGGTTAGCGTTAACACCACAAGTTTAAACTGCAAATCAAAGTCAAACGACGTCGTATACCACATAGGCCCCCGTTTCAAATTTAAATTTCGTTTCTGCATTTTTGGTGATCTTTATGAGAAAGATCGCTTTTTTTACCGATCTTTGTGAGAAAAATCTTTGACCTACTACCGATGGTGATAAAAAGCCAACAGGGTATATTTTTTTTTCTTCTCAGCTTTTGGCGTTTCCTGATTGCTTCTTAGCTACGTACTTAAGAGATTACCATTATTTGGTTAGAAACCTACTATTAATTCTAACAGAAAAGCTTTCTAGTCAAGTAAAAACCCATATATCAATTATTAGTTATATGTCACTCCAAGTTCGTTTGAACTTATCAACTATGGTCATCAGCTGGTTTATCAGAAACTATCAGCTAAAAAACCTGACTGTCCCAAGCATCTAAAATCGCCAAATTTGGATTATCAGGAATCTCCATGTGACAGGCAAGGCCTGCCTAACGCTAAATCAAAGCTACCCTCAACTAACCGGTGAGTAGTACAGTACTACCACCTTAACTTTATGCCAAATCTTGCTTCAAAAAAAAAAAAACTTTATGCCAAATCCGCCGGTGATAGTAAAGTATCTCCCGCGCTGCCACGTTGCCCAGGCTTCCGTGCGTGCGTGTACAGAGTGGAGAAGCTTCCTTCCTCGGGTCTGCGGCCAAGCGGGGCCCGCGAGGGCGGCACCCACCCACCACGTCACCCACATGACTGGGATACCCAGCTGGCCCTCGAGTGAGGCAACCGCCGGGACGCGTACGCCGGCTCCCGAGCCGACACGTGCGCACAGCGACGCGCGACAGGGGGTGACGCGGACGGAGCACGCACGCACGCACGCCGTGGTCGGGCTGCGCACCGCAGGCCGCACAGCTCACCACCTCTCCTGCCCCGGCCCCGGTCCACCCAGCTCGCTTCCGTCGCACTGTGGCCGGGTCGGTGTCAAATCTACATGCCCGATCCCACCACCACCAGCAGCTCCCGAACCAACGGCTCGAACTGCCCCGGCATCAGTGCTCGACGGTCCCACGGGTCATTTACACAGGTGCTAACAAGTGTGTTTCGCGGGTAAATAAATCGGTGATGTGATGAACTTGGCAATTGACAAATGTGTTTGTGATCGGTAGGGGTAAATTATGCGTGATGTAATACGGTATAGACTCCGTAGGTTGGGAAAGGGAGACCCATGTATGTAATAGTACAAAATACGGAGAAATACACCACCGTGTCTGTTTTTACCATCCAGTGTCGTAAAAACGCAAAGGGTCGGTCGATGCACATCTGACCTGTGGCGGGTACACCAACCGATGGCAGGCAAACTGACTGCCACGCGCTCACCAGCTATCGGCTGCCAACACGTGCCCCCGTGACGTGGCTACGCCTTTCACGCACCTCGCGCGAGCGAACGACTAGTTCCCCTCGGCCCCTCCCGTGTGTGTGCCTACAGTCGCCTAGTCCTCCCGTCTCCAAATCAAACGCCGCGCCCCCGTCGCACGCATCGCATAGGCATACTACGCAGTGCACCCCTCCCTCTCCTCGCCTCCCCGCCGCCCGCCTCTCCTTTCCGAGTCCCGCCTCCCCCGCCGGTCCGCGTCCGCCGATCCTCGCAGAAGGCCTCCTCGACCCCGACCCCGCGCCGCCACCGGTTCCTTCCAGGTACGCTCGATCCATCTCTCTGCCTCCTCTTACCAATGCGCTCTCCAGCTACGCTGCTGGCTGCAGTCGGCTCTGCTCCCTCAAATTTGGATGCTTCGCGTTAGGATCCTGTAGCACAGGCGTCGGCATGGCGTTCCAGCGTGCATCGGTGTGCTGCTGGTACATGCTTTGGCGTTGCCAGCTCGCTGGTGACGGCCGGTTAGGACATGATGCTTGCAGTAGCGTGATTCACTCCTCCCTTCTCATGTATCTCTAATCTTCAAAACGAGCACGTTAGGCTAGCTATATGGAAGGATGTTAAATTGGTCCCCGTACATGACTTCCATGTCCTTGTCGTCTCGCTGATCTAGTCACCTCTTAATAACTGGGATTTTGTTACGATTCAGAATGGTGGTCGTAGAGCGTGGTGGTCTTGGACAGAGTTCGTTAGTCCCAGTGGTCATCGCGGTGACGCTGCACTCCTCTTGTTACTATTGGTACTGAATGCAGAATCTAGCATTAGCTCCATCAGCGCCTCAGCCCTTTCAAGAGGATGCCACTTGAGCTTAACTGATTCGGTTTCGGGGACACGATCACATGATTGAAAAGAAACCCATCACTTTTGGGCCAGATGAAACAGGCAGATGTTACTTTTCTTCCACTCATCCACTCTCCGAGTTTTTCTATGTCCCTACCTTAGAAGGCAGCGTTAGTAATGATGTGATTTATCAACCGAAAGTTCGATAGTAGGATGGCTTCATCAGGCTCCACCACTGTTCAGTGGTCATGCCATACAGAGAAAAGTGCACCGAAAAATATATGATACACCACGCTTTGTTGCTCTGTTTCATTTTTTTTATCATCGGAGAGGAGTCCAGAAATTAAGATGTAGACACGAAGCTAAATGATCCAAGTAAGTACCATACAATGGGCACACATGACTAGTGTTTTGCAAAATAGGAGCTCTAGCCTTAACTAAAGGAGGAGGTAAGCACTCAATATGATTTAGATGTTGTAAACAGGTATATTAGAACGCACCCACCGTCTGGATAAGCTTAACCTATGCTCCAGTGGATACAGTTACATCTTACACTTGTGATTCAACTGCACATACATTAAAAAATATATCTAGTACGTGTTTATTTTTAAGGACCAGGGATAAGCATGGATTTGCAGGTTACACGAACTGCTAATTGCACATTTCTTATATGTTAAAAAATATTAGGGATATAATTATTATATCAATTTGAGTAATCTAGTTTCATGAAAAACTATGGTAGCAGCTTGGTTCTTTTAATGAACTTTGAGTGGGGAATGTGCAATTTGCAGCTTCGTTGGATACTCGAGTCAAAATTACAATAACAAAATGTTTTTCCCCCTCGAACATGTAGGAGACTTGCACATCATTGTATTAAGAAGAAAAATGGTGGAGAGCTTACAACTAATCTCAGTTTGATGATAACTACTATACACTGAATGACGAAGCAGACATTTTGGAAGTTTTATCTGTGCAGATGATATTTTTTTCTTAAGTATAATCTCAGACATCTATCATAAAATCTGCAGGCATTCACAAAAAAAAAACATGGGGCATGATGAAGCTGTAGTTACTCAGAATTCAGTAAAAGCACCATCACCACCCAAGGTAAATACATTAAGTAGCCATTGTTTTCCTTACTGATTTTGCAATCATTGGATTTATCCAGCATAAAAAAGAGCATATATTGGATTTACATCTGACAGCAATCAAACATATATATAGCGTTCTCAAGAAACCTTTCTACAAGCATTTATCGGTCAAACATGCTGGTTTGGTGTCTAAATAATAGCTGACTGTTTTGTAGGATCAGCCAGCTATTTATCCATGCCTTGATTGGTCGACTATGCAGGTTAACTGCCTTATAATTGATTTTTTTTTTTTTCTGATTATACTTGAAATCAAGTTTTCCTTTTTTATTGAGCAACTGATTAAACCATAGGACCCTCGGTGCAGGCATATTATGGCCCAGGGTCTTGCCACCGGCATTCTTTAACCCTGGAATAGCGCCTGGTCATGTCCCTCCACCATATATGTGGGGTCCACAGGTATTTTAAATTAAATCTTGATATATATCAAATCAAATGCTGTATACATGTCTTGTACAACTACAACCTCTCCCACCATGTTTGCAGAATATGCCACCAGCTTCCTTTGGAAAACCATATGCTGCAATATATCCACATGCTGGTGGTTTCCTGCATCCCTTCATGCCCCTAGTAAGTATGGTATTGCGGTGTAGTACCTATCTCTATTTTGTTTCATACCTAAGTAATTAAATTATATTAAGATGTTACTATATTTTTTATTACGTATATGTTGACTGTTTTATAATTTTTTGTGTGAAGATGGTAAACCCACTGAGTGCAGAGCCAGCAAAGTCTGTGAACAGCAAGGATAATAATTTAAATAAGAAACTGAAGGAAATTGATGGAACTGCTGTGTCAAGTGGCAACAGTGAAAAAACGAGGTGGTTAAATGATATTTCTAAAATACTTTCCTATGAATAGCAAGTGTACTTTTCTGGCATGTTTGTTACCTTTCTGTAAACTGAACTCTTTTGTATCTGGATGCTGTGAATTTAGTGGGGATTACAGCTTAGAAGGATCCAGCGATGGAAACAACCCAAAGGTACTGTTCTGTGGTCAATGGCGTTATGATGTTCCGAGTTAGCCAACAGATATTGACACTGTAAGCATCTTTTTCATTGTATATAGGTGAGCGGAACGCCTAAGCAAAGGAGCTTGGATGATAGGACTACATCAGGTAGTCTACTGATCTACTCCTCTATTTCATTATGTTATTCATCATCATCAAACATAGTCTATATACTACATGATAATTGTATACTCCGTATTTTTCAGCCAGGCAATCCAGAATTCTTGCTTATCATTTTGCAACTTATTGTGAAATCGAATCAATCGTTCAGTTAAGCTTCAATCAATCCCCCCTTTTTCTTTTCAGAAACATGTGGAGTTTCAGCAACTAATGATAAACTAGGAGAATCAGGAAGATTACCAACTTTGTCCAAAGTGCATATTCCAGATGCAACGATGAAACCATGTGTGAGCACCGGCAGTGACTTCAAAGTTAGTGGTGCGACATCAATCGAATGGCCAGCTAAGGTATGTTCGACGTGGCGCTTGGTGTGGACAGTTATGCTTTTCTCCCCTTCTGATCTGGTTGTCAGTGCTTGATAACTTTGTTTTCGGTATCCTCCTCTCCACATCATAAAAAGATGCCACTAAAGTATCTTAAAGGATTTCTGGATTGCTGCTTTGTTTTATGTGTAGAATTAATTGAGGATATTATCCTTATGAGCTGCTAGAATGGGTTCAGTTTATGGGAATAGGATCAAATGTTCTTGATTTGCTCGAAGTAATTGGAATGTACAACTCTTGCTGTATTGTCAGGACGACAAGGAATCAAAACGTGAAAGGAGGAAGCAGTCAAATAGGGGAATCTGCCCGACGCTCAAGGCTGAGGAAGCAGGTAAACCCAAGATGCCCTTGTCAACCATGCTATTAATTGTTTCAGAAAATTTTCATTTCACTTCAGAGATGTCCTGTGACACCCCTTGAGAGCAAAACGTATCTATTATAGCTCAACTCCAACCTTTGTTGCATGATGACCATGCTGGTTTTGCTGTCGTTTCAGGCTGAGACTGAAGAACTGGCTAGAAAAGTAGAATTACTGACCGCAGAGAACACACATCCCTCCGTAGCGAAATCAGCAAGCTAACGGAAAGCTCCCAGAAACTAAGAATGGAGAATGCGGCTCTGATGGTACTAAATCATCTCTTAACAGCATATACATACTGGAACTCTTCACTCGACATCTTGTTTCCGTGGACATGTCCCATTTTCTGAAACGAACCCCTCACATATCACATCGCATCACATCACATGACAGGAGAAACTAGCCGGCGGTACATCAGACCAAGCACAAGAAGCGTCTGCAGGCCACCACCAGACGGCCACCGCTTCACCGTCGGCGCCTCGCGTCGTCAAGAACTTCCTCTCGATGATGGACGTGGAAGGGCCATCGAGGAGCGGCCGGCGCGTGGAGCACGGTGCACCCAGGCTGCGTCAGCTTTTGAGCTCGGGTCCTCTGGCGGCCGACGCCGTGGTGGCCGCAAGCTGATCCGCGTCGTCCTCCAGCACCTTGCGCTAAGGAATGCCCCGCGTGTGGCCTGGCGATTTTTTTTTTTTTTGAAGAGCGACCAAGCTAAGCTGCCCCGCGACCGCGAGAAGACTAACGCACGGACGACCTGTAAATTACCGTAGTAGCTAGACGGACGGACGGGGCATCGTTCCGGCCACTCTGCCGAGAACCGAGATACTGATGCCCGCCTGGCTGTTGGTGTTTCCTTCCCTGAGCTTGTGACTGCGTTGTCTCAGTTGCTGCGCCGATGCAAACTGAATCGACTGACACGATGTAGCAGTACTAGGAATAACCATCACGATGTTTACCTCTGAACTCCATTTCTGGTCGTGGATGGAATGTTTCTGCCCGGATGGAAGTTAACCTTACACGATGGTTTTGAAGCAACATCTGCGTTCAGTGCCAGCCGCAGCGACGATCACTCCGCAGTTCGCGCATTGCGGCGGCCAACAGCGGAGTTCTCGTCGTCCTATCGAAGGAGACGACGTGGTTGCTGTGTGATAACACTGTTCGCTTGAGCTTATCGAGCCATGTACAGTATTTTGTTCGCAATAAATCAGTATCAGCCAGTAGATGCGCATTTGCATTGTATCTGAAGGAAGGACACAAGCGAACGTGAACGTCGTCGTAAAGCCAGCGGTATCTCTGCCTTCTCAAGTGATCGTGGAGGCAAGAGATAAGCTCGTGCAGGTGTAGTGCACGACGTGGATCTGACTGGGGCGGGCGGTAGGTTGATGCATAGGTTGATGCAGGTGTGGGGCTTTTGGATCAGACCCTTGCAGTGCACGGTGTGTACTTGCTTTGACCCGACGCACGACCCTTGACCCATGTGGCAACATCATTCGGCCTACTTCCGGTATGCCCTTTCTGCAAAACGGGTCTAACACCAAGCACTTAACCCTAACCCGACCTTTAATTTTCTAAACGTAATGTGCCCTGCCTTAGGTCATTTTCTCTCATCTCGGAATGGGGCACAGAGTGACCTGCAAAACAGCTCGGAAGGACGGGGAATGCCGAATCGCAAAGGAGATATGGTTGAAACAAAAATGGAGATCCGCTCTTGCTGATTAATGTAAATCCTATGTAATATTGGTGGCTCTGTAAATTGTGAAAGGTCCTACCTTTCCATCCCCTAAGGTATCTGTGGGATGGAATGCAGGTGAGGATCAGTTTGATCTCCCTCAAAGTTGACCTTAAAAAGATGTCCGGTTTCACATTGATTTCTATAAAGAAAACGTCGGTTCACATTTTATAGAGAGGTTTGATTGTTTACCGGTCTTTTAACGTGTACCGGACTATCCAAGACAATGGCTAGGTCTTTTAAGGTCGAACCGTTAGTCCAAAGACTTGCCTCAGTCCTACATGACATCAATGATAAGTGTACTCAGTGGTAGGTGACTCGTTCTTGCATGACTAATCTACCAAATCCTGAATTTATCAACTAGGTTGAAATTAGTGCATCGTGATACTAGTTGGCAAGCTTGAATGGATTCTTCTTTAAGACAGCACGTAGCAACAATTCTCTTTTTTTTCGAACATGCCAATGTCACGGTATTCATTAAGCAAAAGTAGAGAAAAATCGTTCTGGTCACCACATGTAGTAGCTATATAATTGCTCATCCGAGAGGGCTCATGTCTCTAGCTCCATATTACAGTACCACATGGAGCTGGATCAGGTGGCTTCATCAGCTCCCAATTTTTTTGGAGGATTTGGTAGTGTGGATTTTGAGGAAAACTAGTTCATAATAGTACCATGAATAATATCAAGGGGCTTCAGCTCAAAGTTCCTTCCAAATGGGCCTAAGTAACTCATCGTTGCAAGTTACAAGGTCACGTTGTTAGGTCGTAGCGAAGTGAGCATTCCATACAAGAGAAAAAAAAATGTCAAGAGAACAAAGAAGAGAAAGTTATCATTGTTTTGGATGAATTGTTGGTGCACGCCCGTTGCAATGAATGTTTCCACATTTTTTGAATGGCAAATAAAGTTTGCAAGTTTGTATGTGACTTCTCTCTATGCAGTGGCGGAGGCAAGAATAAATTTTAGGTGTGGCGAACACACTACTAGATGATCATCTTTTAAGGAATACCGGAGTTGTCTAGCCACCGTGTATAGTTTTTTACATTATGTAAATATATATCCCAAAATTAAAATCTCTCACTAAATAAAGATGCAAATTGGCTAAAAGACAATCTACTTGTCTCGTTGTGCCATCGTTGATCGTTGCACAATTGTACTCGGCCAAACAAACATTGCAGCCGCCATCCGTTGCGCAGCGCTACGCCGAGATGCCAGTAGCCGCAAGTGTCTACTGGCCACTGTGAACTCTGCGAGATGACGTTCTGGCACCGGCTGCGGCCAGGGCTATGGCCCCAAGTTGGCGATTGCCACGACACCGCATTTTGCTTGATTGTGTACAGTCGCGCTACAGCCAGGGGAACAGAAGCAGGTAAATGTGAAGCATAGAACGAGACACATCGGTAATCTAATTGACGTATTTGCTTCTCTTTGTCAGGTTTTGGATCACCACAGGTCCATCAGCCCCAAACAAAAGAATCAGCAGTGCCACCTTATATTTTTAACATGTATATATATATTGTATATATTTTATCTTTCGTGTAGAATTTAGGTGTGGCGGGTGCCAGACCTCGCCAGATAGCTGGCTTCGCCACTGTCTCTATGCATAGCTAAATTCCAAATTCCAAATACTAGCGTGTGCTTACCAATTGCCAGCAAAGCGGACAATAGGAAGCTAGGTGGCATCAAAGTGAAACATGTTACATAACGGAAGTGAAAAAATGGGAAAGAAAAGTTTAGCAAAGTTGTAGGTGAGTCATTTGTGCACATTTAGTTTGCTAGATGCTTCAACGGTTAGTATTCTAATGGGACCGCCAGTTGATGCAAAGAAAGTAACAGAAGACACACACGTGTGCACGACGGCACGAGCATGTAGAAGGAGTTCATTCATGGATCAATTTGGAGTTCATGGAGCCGTGGGTGACGCGAGTCACGCGACGCGAGCATGCTCGGCGCGTCAGCACGTGTGCGCGTTTCCAGTTGCAGGGCATGCGGCGCCGCTGTACTGTACCCCTGCCTCGGCGGGTGCGGGTATCCTCACTGGTTCCGAACCAAACCCGGTCCAATAGCGGTCCACCACCCACCCCGCGCTTCTCGGATTCCAGCTGTTCCCTCGGATCCTTGGCGCGTCCCAGTCCCACGCACGGCAACGCCGAGGTGGCTCTGCCTCCCCCTCCCATGATGCGCTCTCTCGCCACGCCACCCCGCCATGTGCGTGCCGCTTTTGACAGAGGACGACGAGGCAGATCTCCCCCCGTCTCCCTCCGGCCCTCCTCCCATCCCCTGCCAAGCCTCTTCCACGTCCCACTCCACCACCACCACTAGCTAGAGCCTAGAGAGCTTCTGCTGCCTGCTGTGCTGCCGCGCGCCGTTGCTTGCCGTGCGGGCGTGGTGTGCTGTCGCGGGACGCACGCCGGGGGTGGTAGTGGTGGCAGTGGCAACGGTGGTTGGTGGTGCGCGGCGTGAAAGAAAAAACAAAGGCCCGCCGCTTTGCGCTGCCCTGCCCTGCTCTGCTCCCGTAGGTGTCACGAGATTTGGGCCTGGCCTTTCGCTTTCCTTTTTTCCTTCTCCTCGCTCACATCACAAGGGACCGGCCGAGGGGAGGAGGAGGGAGGAGACGAGCCGTAACATCCGAGCTGTTCCAATGGCGACCTCTGCCGCCGCCGTTGCTTTCGTCTCCAGCGCTTTGTTGGGGCGGTGCTAGTAGCGCTACAAGCGGAGGGAGCAGTACTAGGTTGGCAGGCGCTGCGCTTGGTAGGTGGTTGTACCTTTGCGCGTGACCCGAGCGCTCGCTCGCTCGCTCTCGCTCGTGTGCCTCCCTCCTCTCTACCTCGCTTGCGTTGCGTTGCGTGCGCCGGGCGGGAAGGCAGTGGGTGGCTGGTCGGTTCTCGCGAGAGGTTGCTGCTGCTGGTGTTCCTGATCCTCCCCCGGTTGATGAGCATGGGGCATTGCTCCGAGCAGCGGACGGGGTTCGAGGTCACCAAGGACTGGAACGGCGCCGACCAGGTCGCGATCCGGTCCCCGCGGGGGGCTTCCGTCCGGGTGAGTCGCTCCTGTTCTGCCTCAGATTTTTCTTCTCCGACTGGCGATCGGCTCGGCATTTCTGGTCTACTATACTAGGCACAAAAGCTTCCTTCTCTCAGTTCTGATGCGAGCGTTCGGTTGTCGGCGCAGGTCTGCCTGCACGGCGGCCAGGTCGTCTCGTGGAGGAACCACCGCGGCGAGGAGCTCCTCTTCAGCAGCAGCAAGGTGAGTTTGTCTCGCTGCCGATGCTATGCTGGTTCCGGTTCGTATCTCTGTCGCAATGCAGCTTTCTGTTACTCCTGGGGGAAACAATTCGGAGTGCCGTAACTGTGATCAACTGTGGATGCAGTCTCCATATTACTGTTCTCATGAATATTTACAAAACATTTTTGTTTTTTTTTTTTCCTGTAGTTTAGAAAAGCAAACTAGTTGTGATTAAATACAACACCTACCTTGTTTCTGTATCACGGAGTCACTAAAATAGGTAGCTACTTTATGTGACTGGGCAAAAGCAATGTCAAATCATTGATTCACTCTTTTATGGTGGATTGGCAAATTTCTTATGCAGACATCAGAATGGCTATTTGGATTAGTTATCTGTTACCCTTTTATCCTTATAATAATAGCAAACGTATTTTTTTTTCTCTTTATACTTATGCTTTGGGCATTAGAGAGTTGCTATCAATTCTGCTGACACCACAATAAGTTTCGGTTTGCTTACTTCAACATTGGTTTATGAATTCTTGGCAAAAAAAAACTATTGTTCTCTCATGCAGGCAATCTTCAAGCCACCAAGAGCGACGCGTGGTGGCATTCCAATATGCTTCCCACAGGTATTGCAATATATGGTATTAGAATACTGAACATGATTGCAATTCTGCTTTTGAAGTGAGGGCAATACTAATTGTTTTGAGTGTTTGAACTTATCAGTTTGGAAACTGTGGAACATTGGAGCAGCATGGATTTGCAAGGAACAAGATATGGACTATAGATGATGGGGCTCCACCACTAAATTATGGTGATAATAACAATAACAAAGCTTCTGTTGACCTTCTGCTAAAGCCATCTGAAGATGATCTGAAGTGCTGGCCACACTGGTATGATGGCTTGTACTCCCTTCGGATTTCGATGTAGAAAATTTTCCAGATGACTGATCTATCAGAACCTGGCCGTGTCAATTTTTCATGATGTATACAAGGGAGTAGCACTGTGTAATAAATTAAAGAAGCTTCTCTTTTTTAGCTTTCTCTGTCTCAATCATCTATTATAACTTCAAAGGCATGTTGCTTCATCCATGATTCCTTTCCATGTGCATCTTTTGCTTAAAAAAGGAAACTGCAGGCTACACCTGTTGGGTTGTAGATGGTATGCTCTGTGAACAATAATTCAGTGCTTCTACTGAAAGCTAAGTCACTTAGTTTTGCAATAAAAATTGTACGTTAGATTTCTCTGAGTTCATAGACAACGGGCATTAATGGTTATTTCTGAGAAAGTGTTCCCATTTAATGAAATGGTCTGTGAACCTGGACCTTTAACAAGTAATATGATTCAGTCTTTTATAGCCAAAGTTATGCTTTAAGTGAAAACATGCGTCAATTTTAATATTGATGTTCTTTTCCTGATTGGTTTTAATTTGAACTACAGTTTTGAGTTACGTCTCAGAGTCTCTCTTTCAATGGATGGAGACCTTTCACTGATATCACGGGTCAGGAATGTTAATGGGAAGCCATTCAGTTTTTCATTTGCTTATCATACACACCTTTCTGTTTCTGACATCAGGTATGGCGTTATTTAGATGGTTAGTCCTATTTTATTCAATTGAATTCCTTCTTATATGCTTAACTTGATGTGATGATTTTTTGCCCTTTTTTCGATTAAGTTATCTGTCAATTCATAATTTAGGTCATCGGCATTAATGTTTTTTTTTTTTCACATGAGACGGGTTAAAACTAGAGTATTCCTCTTGGGAAAAAAAAAATTAGAACTAACTATTAAAATCTTTGGTGTTTTTCTTGGTTATCAAATTTTGCACCAAAAGGCATACAAAACCTTCAATATGAACTGTAGAAGTGAAATTTGTGCTGTAAATTGACAAATGTTCGTGCAAATTCAAAATGAAGCAATCTGAATTGGACATCAAATCTCGTTGACCTAATTGGTCTGACTAATTCCACAAAACTAGATTGATCAAATAAGAAATCTGATATATTATTATCATGAAGAAATGTATGGTCCTAACTTGAGGCTTAGTTATCACCTAATTACATTTCGAGCTATGGCTAACATACTTCCACAATCAGTAAAGCATGGAGTATTCTTCTCAGTTGATCATCTTTTACTGTTTAGAAGAACAAAGAAGCATTCTGTTTTCTATATGATTCTAGACATTTTACCAACGATATTATATTATACATATATATGTTGATGCTTTGCACCTTAGTTGATCATCTTTTACTGTTTAGAAGAACAAAGAAGCATTCTGTTTTCTATATGATTCTAGACATTTTACCAACGATATTATATTATACATATATATGTTGATGCTTTTGCACCTTGATTCCAGTGAAGTAAGGATAGAAGGTCTGGAGACCCTTGATTATCTTGACAACCTTAGCCAGCGGGAACGTTTTACTGAACAGGAGATGCTATAACTTTTGAATCAGAGGTACCTTTTCTCTGTTTTGATATACATGTAACATGAATATGTGGGGTTTATTTGAGCATTTCAGCTATATGGATTGGTTCATGGAGAGTAAATAAATATGCTACCATTATCTTTTGGCTTTATGGCTAGTGGCTACAGTTGCACCCATGAATTTGCACACATCAACTCGTGATTGTAAAGAGCTTTTGAGTTTACTTTATTGCAGTTCTAGTGTCCTATGTGAAAGTAGCTGTCGTGTCGTGGTTGGAATGCTTTTGAGATTTAGCTGGTAGTTGCCATCTGGAAACTTGCAACAATCTTGAATTGGCCCCACTGATGAAGTATGAGTGGTTTCTCAATTCTTTTTCTCAAGGTGGTGTCTGGAATTAGTTTCAAGCCTTATAGCCCAGCTTGTCAAAGTTTGCTTATTCTTCCTACAAAAGAAAAAGTTTGATTATTCTTCTTGCCTGCTGTTAAGTCTCTCTAGATAATTGTTTCATTTTTAGACCTGAAGGTGTTAACTACTGGTGCAGGTTGATCGAGTCTATGTTGGCTGCCCAGGCGTAATAGCTGTTCTTGACCATGAAAAGAAACGCACATTCATCGTCCGAAAAGAAGGCCTTCCTGATATTGGTAAGATGATACGCTTTTGCTGCCTCATCGAACAAGATAACACGATTTCGTAACCGTGTGTTCCTGCACTTTATTTTATCTTGACCGGCTGCATTCAGTTGTGTGGAACCCCTGGGAGAAGAAGTCCAAGACGATGGCAGACTTTGGCGACGACGAGTACAAGCAGATGCTGTGCGTGGACGCGGCCGCGGTCGAGAGGGCCATCACGCTGAAGCCCGGCGAGGAGTGGACGGGGAAGCTGGAGCTCTCCGCCGTGGCGTCGACCAACTGCAGCGACCACCTGGATCACCCGGGCAGACTGTAGCTGTAGAGCGCTGGGTGGGTTCGTTCGTTCGTCCGTTCGCCCCTGACGAAAGGCATGTACTACCTTTTTTCATGTATGTACATGGGGGCGCTAGGTCCGGCCCTGCAGGCTGCTGCAGTATCATCCGCCTGCCAGGCGTGTCATGTGTGAGTTTAAACTTAATGTCAGATGCAAGTATTTGCTGTGATCGACATGTTCGTTGTTCCTGGAGTGCCAAGTCTCAAGCTTTGTATCTGCCTGCGTGTTTTACGTCTCGCAACAGAGAGATGCCAACAGACTCAACAGTCCTGAATCTAACTTGTATACCATTAACCATCAGAGAAAGGCGAGCAGAATCCAAGTTGATGGATTCGACTGTTATTACGTTATTGTTTTCTGTACGTGATACCTACCTACTATACATGTTGTCACACAAGATCTGGTGTTGGGCATGGACGGCACTACAGACAGACACTGCTGCTACAAGCCAAATCTACGCGGTGCACGATGCTGGCGTAGGGTGGCGCCAGGCTGCAGCGCAACAAGATTCACTATTGCACCTGCCGATCCTTGCTGAATGCCCTGGCCTCGAGCCCGCCGCCTTGCCTCTGTGTGAGTGCGTACGGCGCGTGCGTGCCGAGCAGGCGGTCCCAGACGACGAAGAATGGCTGGGAGAAGTTGCGGCGCCCGCCGCCGCGCTGGTGGTGCACGTCGTGGTAGGCGGTGTTGTTCCGGAACGCGGCGTGGAGCGGGTTCCACGGCGCGGCGACGCCGCAGTGGTCGTCGACGCCCTTGACGGTGGCGAAGACGAAGAAGGCCGCGGCCGTGCGCGGGACATGCCCGAGGCCAGGTACGCGGCGGCGCCCGACAGCGTCTCCGTGAGCACGCCGTCCACGGGGTGCCCGTACTGCGCCGCGTACGCGTACGGCGCCGCCACGCGGTGGTGCCACGAGTGGAACCGACGGTACATGTAGGGGACCGAGTGCATCAGCCTGTGCGTGAAGTACTGCCACGCGTCCAGCACCAGCATCGCCACGCCGAACCGCGCCGCCACCACCAGGAACGGCTCCGGGGCCGGCGCCGGCGCCGGCGCCGAGAGAACGTCGTCGGTGTTGGCGATGGCTTCTAGCTGCACCATGACGGAGTATTAGGTGGGTGAATGAAAGCGCATCCGGCATAAATGGCGACGGTCAAAAACGCATGGATTCCAAAGAAAAGGACGGTTGCCCCGTGATTGTCTGATTGATGTTATGATAATATAACTCCTACTGGTACGGTAGTTCACACGACGCACAAGTTGCGCAACAAATGTGCAGTGCAGGCGGGCTGCCGTGTGCAGTGCATGCATGGCCACGGGCTGGTGCGGTGCGGTGCCTGCGCGCGGCGTGGACACGGCCAGCTCTTGCCTTGACCAGCGCGGCGCAGAGCGCAGACCGGTGTTGAATGCTTGTCAGGCTAAGCATTCAGGTGCAGGCGAGCCGTCCCCCATGGCCCCATCCGGCCATATCCAGTGGCCGAGGCTACACTGAAGTCTGCGCCTCTGCGGTGCCGGTGTCAATCAACAAGCAAGCACCCAAAACAAACAGCGATCCACGGCACACACACTGGTCATCTGTAGTATGAACTGGAACCTGATGCTGGCTTTTGGCCGCCGTTTCAAACTTCCATTGTTTGTCGCAGGTTGGCTTGAATGTCGTGCGTGCATTGCAAAATGCAAGCACATGCTTGACCCTGGTTTTGACCAATCCTGGTTGCCTGCACGCTGCGCGACGACAGAGAGCTTCCGCCTTCCGGGCAGTCACACACTCTCCTTTCCTCCACGGGAGTTTCACTGGCTTCAGAATTCAGACACGCTTACTTTAACTGTACAAGGACACTGACCAGAGATAACGATATATTTTATATATTATTCTATCACTGATTGATGCCGATCGAGTATATAAAAATCTCCAGCACCGAGCTTCTCTTTCGTCGTTAAGCATCCTCACCATTTTACCACGTTTTATTAGTTGTGTAGTACTGTAGTATATCCTTGTTCATTTCATATATAACTCCACCGCCCCCCGGCTGTTTCAATAAACAAAAAACATCTTGTCTCTTCTTAGAACGGTGAGGCAGAGCCACATAAATGTGACTTGTCTGCCTTTGGGGCAATGTTAAAAGATACTACTTAATAAAAAACAGTGCCCTATTTTATTGATACTGAAACTAGAAACTAGGTATATATATAACCACATATATCCTGTCCGTCTATGTATCTATGTTATGATGAAAAAAAACATGCATGCAAAACATGGCGAGGACAGCAAGTTCTTTTTTTGCTTGGTATATATGCATAAGATGGAGATGATGGATACTGATGGAGGACTGAGAGGAGGAGTGGAGTTTCTTCATTGTTCTACTGACCTTGAGGATGGCAACAGAGATGGCGACCTGGATGCCCTGCTGCAGGAGCACCCCTCTGACGACGTCCTTCCTTGTGGCGATGTTCTTGGTCTCCTCGTCCCGCCTCGAGTGCAGCCTGTACTTGTCCAGCACTGTGGTGCGCGCCAGCAGCAGCTCGTAGATGCCCGCGTACACCCAGTACACGGCCACCGGCGCCAGCGTCACCACCACCTCCTCGGCGCTCATGAACGGCCCCATCGCCGATGCCGGCCGGATTTCACGTACGCGCGCCGGTCGCGAGCAGCTCTGGCCGCCGCCGCAAGAAAGAAGTGACGAGGCGGGTGCTGGGCTTGCTACCTAATCAAAGACCAGAGCTAGGTCTAACTCGCCTTGTGTGCTTGCAAGCCTTTTCAGCGTTTTGACAGCTTTGCTTTATTTTGCGCTCGATCGTAGTCGGCTGCTGGTTCTTGTTGCTGCATTCTTATGGTCGAGGAGGTGTATATGGGCCTGGACGGAACCGGGAAGGTGTCACTCTAGGGAGAGGCACTTGGCGACTTTGGCGTGCGTGAACGAGCCAGGCAACATCCTCAAATACTTGGGAGTACATATCAACCCATTCAATTCAGAGTACAACGTGTTGAAAGAATGTAAGTGAAATGCAATGCCGTATATTTGGTGAAGAAAGAACAGATATTCCTGTCCCTCTAGGCCTCCGGGAGGACGTAATAACCCTCTAATGACTGTCATCATGTGTTTTTTTTTCCTTATACGATGAAACTTTCAGCGTCGCGCATCAAGATGTATTTGTAATTTGTAGATTAAATAAATCTGAGTGATATAGATAATGTTTATATACTCCGTATCTAAACAAACCAAGTCTTGTAAATGCTGTCGACGTATCTTCAGCTCTGTATCTAAAACGGGGGCCAATGTATTCTACGAGAAAACTTACGAGAGCATGTACGAGAGCACTACGTGGGCATGTACGAGAGCACAAGCTGTATATATTATATTATATATTATACGTATATACATATTAATATCCAAGATCACTATGCTGTCAGAGCTTTTAATTTTGCTGACATATCAAGCCTCTCAGTTGCATCATGGCTGACGGTCGACAGGTTTTTGTGCTTGCCCATCCGATCGACAAGTCCGAGGAACAACCAGCTAGATATATAGGGTTCTCCCCAGGCTTCACCCAATACGTACATGTCCCAATCGATCGAGCCTTGACACGTTCCTGATGCCCCCAGGGTGATCTCTTGCACATTATGCTCCCTGTTGGCTTCCAAAATGTTCAAAGCTAAAACTAATGCCGGACAGTGAGCCAGAGGAACGAAGGGTACCCCGTGTCGTCGCCCCCACGCTGGTGACACGGGCGGTCCTCACGAAAAACCTAGCGGCACCACCTCCTTCCACATCTCAGGCCGCCGCCGCGCGGAGCTGGCCACCGGCCGCGCCCCGGGCCGGGGCGGCGGGGCCTCCTTCCCTTGCCCGGCCGGCCGGGCGCATTCTGACCGTCCGAGAGGATGGAGGCATGGGGAGCTTCGCTAGAACCCTAAACCGTCGGCCGGTGCCGCCTCTTCCACCTCGCCGAGAACCCTAAACCGTCGCCGACGCCGCCTTGTCCACCGCCCCCGCCGCGGGGGCCGCCGCGCCGGCTGCTCCGCCACCCACCCCCCGCCACCCTCCCCGACGCCGCGTCGTGTGTTCGCTATCGATAGCGGCGGCGCTGCGAATAGCGCTTCGTGCTTCGTCGATCGTGTCGTAGGGTAAAGCCACCTCGCATTCCCCATCGCCGCATATATCGGACGGATGTAGGGCGTTGTTTTTTAAATTACACGGTACAATGCGCACACTCACAACACACACGCACACTCACCCTATATATGAATACATGTACGTAAACCCCTACCTCTATGAGCACCTCAGGAAGGACTCGAAAGCACCCAGTGATCTGTAGATTCCCAAAGTCACCATTGGAGCCTCGTCGCCAACGGGAACGCCGCTACCACTGAATGCATAACACCGGTAAATCTGGGAAAATCCTAGGAAAGGCGCGAGCACCGTGATTTGAATCCCCGGTGGGTAGCGCCCCAATGGACCGGCCCTACCATTGGACTACAAGCCAATTCGCGGACGTAGGACGTCATTGTGCTATATATCTAGCTTGTTCCTTGCATCTGCCGCCACCCGCCCACCCGTACGTAGCGGTAGCCTATCAACCAAGGGGTGTGTTTAGTTCCCTAACTTTACTCCAAAATTTATAAAATTTTCATTACATTGAAGCACTAAATGCACCAAAAAGACGAATGTCTGGAGTATGAAATGTAGGTAAACAAAATGACTAAGTGCATAGTTTAATGTACTTTTTGAGACAATACTTTTGAGCGTATTTACCCCATACATGGTAGGATAATATTTACCACAAACAAACGAAAAGTGCTACGATACTTTTTAATTCGCTACGGCGCCAATTTTCAAGGATCTAAACACACCCAACACACTCAAGGATGTGTCACGCAGATCGGATCGATTGGGCGGAAGTGACACGTCGGTGGCGAGCTTGACGGGCGTTGAAGATGGCATAGGCGGTGGTGGTGGCCTTGGGGGGCCGGTTGGGGAAGGAGGAGGAGAGGGAGGGGGCGGCGGCGGCGTGGCGCTGGCGCTATGGGCAGTGGTGCAAAGACGACGGCTCATGGGGTGGGGCGGCGGCGGCGGTGGGAGAGAGAGAGAGACACACGAGATTATTCTTTATTGTTTGTTCCCCTAAGAGAGATTGACTTTCATCCCAAGATACTAATTTGACATTTCCTTATCAGTAGTAGCCGCCAGCTAGCTAAATGCCGAGTGAAGAGGGGAGAGAAGTGGCACATAAGCTTACAAAGCTGGTTTAGGCATGCATAATAACCCGAAAAACCTTTGTGAGAGGAATAAAACAGATCAAGTGAAGAACTAACTACTCTATGAATGGACTCGGAGAAGACTATAATGAACTTTACACCTAGCAAGAGTAGGCTGTAACTATTAACCTTACCCTAATAACCAGTGCATGTGGTGCGTGCTTCTTTGTCGTCCCAACCACAAACAATCCATCAACCGCGCGCCCAGCCTTAACTAATGTCTCATCCACTCTAAGTACTATTTGGATTCAAGCTAAAGTTTAGCTAACAAAAGTATAGCCAGCTAATGTTATGATGAGGTTGCTTGGATCTTCTAATTAGCTAAGATCAGGCTCATGTATTGCAACGGGAACAAAATAATCCACGACAATCTAAAACATAATGCATTGACCAAGAATTTACGAGCAATCAAGTATGTTTAATTTGAGAGAGTGAAGAATCAATGTGGTAAAGATAGAAAAAGATGAATAGATGAACATAATATCTTGCTTGTCCATTCCGAATTGTCATGAGCATTTTAAGGTCTTTGCTAAGCAACTACTCTCAGTTTGCTATACAATGTCAAATGATTTGCGCATCCACCGGATAGCAATCCGGACATAATCGACTTTGATCACATTGGAGATTGGAGAAGTTGCCAGTGCCAGAAAACTCTGATGATGATGCAAGAACGGGTTCTGATAGGTGAGAGCTTGTTTGGAGTGAACAATACAACGCTGATGATGCAAGCATGGGATGATTTATCAGCATAAGGTGAACAATTGTTGTGCCCGAGGAGTCCAAAGTATCTCTTTTTTTGGATCTTCTAGTTATTTGGTGTTTATTGACTATATTGTCCTTTGTTCCTCGCTCCATCTCCATTGCTTCACCAATCACCATCGACCACTTCGCAATCCCTCCCTCCTTTTCACTTCAATTCAAGGTGACCGGTGAACGTGAATAGCCAGTCGCCACCGTCGCGTGACCAAGTTCCAAGGCTGAGCTGTGCCACCCCCACACTGCGGCCACAGAGCACGAACGCTAGTTCATTTCTGCTTCGCCCCCCAAACGAAGCCGCCATGGAACGAAGAAAACCGGGTCCTTTTTGTGAGCCACATTATAATTGAGTAGTTGTGGGTTGCGACGCTGGCTCAAGCACGGGACAAGTCAAAGAGCTAGATCATGCAGGCCCACCGCCCCGCCGACGCCGACGCCGTCGCCGACCGGTCGGGTCAACGTCCGTAGTTTTTCACGGATCGGGCAGCTGCGAGAGTGCAACGACGATATTTATCACTACCTACCCTGCTAGAGACGTGCTGCTAAAATGCAATTATGCAAGGTTTTCCCATGAGAGGCATCGACTTTCATCCGAAGATAGTTTCCTTCTCAATCGCAGTAGCATAATATTAACTGAAAGAGCAAAACAACAAATGCATGCAGTGCTTGCTTGTCTCTGTCGTAAGTAGATAGCTAAGCTTTAGCTAGGGCTGTTGGTTTTTTGGACCTTCTAGTTAATTGGTGTTTATTGATAATATTGCCCTTTTCTTCCTCGCTCCATCTACATTGCTTTTTAGGACATGTAACAATAGTGAGATTGCCGTCTATAAGTTTTTGAAATTTACAACACGAGGCAATTTAAATAGACAATTTCATACAACCTACGCATACCTTGCCCCATTTGGGGCTGCCTCTACAAATCGTTTAATGCTACATGTAGCCATGATCAATCATGAATAACATTTCTATATACCATTGTGTTGCTAATTGATGCAAAACAAAACTTTCAAAGTAAATTATATATTATATATAATGTAATGTATTTCATAAATTCAGTTGCCATTCAGAGTTGTTGACTGAATATTCAGGTGCCACTACACCAAAAACACATTCAGTTACCGATTCAGTAAGACTGAATATATTGTGTTGCTATTTGATCCAAAACGATCCTTCCAATTAAATCATATATTATTAATCAAAAGCAAGCGAACTTGAAGCCGACCGACACCGATGATAACGATCGTGGCATTCGGTTATCTGAATGTTTCTGTAATCAAAATCAAGCGAACATGCATGTACTGAAAAATAGAAATACAGAAACATTCAGTGAATCAAAATCAAGCCAACATGCAGGCGGCACCGGTGAGGACGAACTGCAGGCGCAGGGAAAAATCTGGAGCCGACGCCGCCGGGTACGAGCACCAGCACACCACCGGCAGCCCCGCTGGGGCGGCGCCGCTCTGCCTGCATCCCTGCACGTGGTATTACTCGGTCATGGCGGATCTCGCGGGTCGTCGTCGTCCGCGTCCGCGTACGCACAGGTACAGGCGTAGCAGCTGCCGGCGGTGGCGTTCCAGGACCCGCGCGGCGCCGCCGTCGTGCCCGCGGGCAGCAGGGGCAGCCCAGCCGACAGTGCTTGCCTCGTCGGGATGTGATCTGCTTCTGCGCTGCTCCGCCCTGTGCCCAGTGCCGGCGTCCCGCTCACCCCCGCCCTTCCCGGTGTGCACGCTGGATCCGCTCGGCGTCGCCTTGAGACGACTGCTCCGTACAACGCGAAGTGAGCCGTCGATTTGGTCTGGGAGCACGAGCCGTTGCCGTCGTCTCACGACGCGACGGCTTCGCTCTCTCCTCCCAACCAGGGGATTTTGCAAATTTACCATGACGAGGCGACGGCTGGCACAGCCGTTGTACATGCCCTTACCAAGCACTTCCACTCCAATTCAATCACAGTGCGACGCCTTACGTCCTCGACTCCCCCTTGTGTGCGGCGAGGTCTAGAGGGAAGTCCCCGGCACCGCCGTCGGAGGTGTTGCATAGTTTCTAAAGTCTAAACGCTAAATTAGTCATTCGTTTGGAGTATTTAAAGGAGTATATACTAGATATTGTCTTGCTAATTTTAGTGTATGCAAACTAGACAGTCGCAGCGAGAACTAGGAACAAATAAAGAATACACAAATGTTGAGGGCGACTGATTCGTATGGGTCGACATCTGATCTACGGAGTACACCTAATCCCAGTTTACTACACTCCAAAACTATTATGTCATATGAAGATAGAATATTATAACCTTTACAATTTTAACATTACTAATTGAGGCTTCATAGACATACCTAGGTCCTAATTTTAAATTTGGGGTTTTGAAGATTGATAAACACACCTTTTTAACCAACGTGGCAAGTGCATTGGTATTGTCTCATATATAATTCTATGCAGTGCCATATAGTTATGAGACGACGTAAGAGGTAGCAATTACAATGAGTTGTCTTTTAAGTTATCTTGTAGTCCTAAATTTTAGCTCATAAGGTGGTTGTTCGTGAAACAACGTCCTCTTTCTCTTTTCCTTCTCTCTTTCCTCTACATCAAGTAAAATCTTACGTGACACTATATGAGATGACCTATGAGCGTAGATGTGTAACAATGTAAGCCACCCGATCCCGCCATGATGCCATCGAGCCGCATCGCACCTCTAAAACCCCCCCGATCCGGAGGAACTCCGAACGACTGGATGTCGACGCCGGGCCGCCGCTCCTCTTTGCTACTCCCTTACTTGGCTTCCGGCCTGTGCCTTAGGTCATCGTCGTGCTTTGGTGGCGGCCGTCCCCACCGGTGGTGGATCCGGCCCGAAAAAATTAACATAGGCGGACTTACATACTATAAAATTTTGGCTAAAAGCAACTCCAATAATTGCACTATTCTTGTCGTGGAGGCTATTTTAGAATTTATATAGCAAAAGGTAGGCTCCAATGGATATTGTATCAGACTTTGCAAAATAAAAAGTTTTCTATCACTTGATTTGTATCAGACTTCGAAAAAATAGCTAAACATTGGAGTTCGGCTACTAATTTTAACCAAGTTGTTGGAGTGGCTGCAAGAGTAAAATTAGTAGGTAACCAATAAGAATCAACATGTTACCTTTTAATAGCGAAATTATCAAACAATACATGTTTTAAATGGAGAAATACAATAAAGAAAACGTGTCGATATTGAAGACAATTAGCACCATTGCTGAGTTTCTACTACTACAAAAGAAGCTTTTCAAATCAACAAAAAATAATCAATTGAATCAGGCAATTAGTAACCAAACTCTATGACTAATCAAACTCCTATCAATTTCTTAAAAAATCAAACTCTATCAAAGAAGACAAATTAGTACAGCCTGCTGGCCTAAGGCTATGTTGGGCCCTTGCTGGAAGGCCGCGGCCCAGTCCTAGGCGTTAGGCCTATCACGTCTCGCACAAAAAGAAGAAAGAAGGGAAGCAGCGCTGCGCCGCCGGCGCCGCTGTCGTCTTCAACCTCACGCCGCCCTCTGACAGACGCCAGCTCCGCCGCTCCGGGGTGTAGGGAAGTGGCTCCACCTCTGGTACCCGCCGCTCCTCTCTCCTAATCTCCCCGGAAGTCCAGCCTCTGCCCGCGACCGGCAGGATCCGCTCGTCGCCCGTGCGTGGCAGGATCCGCTCGTCGCCGACCGTCAGCAGCGCGACCGGCACGGCGCCCCTGCTGCCTGCTGCGGTATTAGTTTTTTTGTCTCTAGATTTTTGATTTTGACGTCTTAAACATCTACCGTACGTAGGCGATTGATTTCTATCAAATTCCGTCAGGCTGATCTCTTACACAGCTAAACACAACTCTGAATTTGGTACCAAAATTACAGTGTCTTTAGCCGAATTTGAGCCCCTGCACTTCTAAACGGTGTAGATTTTTGATCCATATCCTTAAACAGGATTGGTAGACCTTTATGTCCAAAAAACATGTTTGTTTATGATAGATTGGATTATGAACACGCGGATTTAGGAGAAATTCTTTGATGAACATAGGATCCCAGTCTCGGTTATGAGCTCTGAACTTATAAATTGTTAGTAAAAAGACACGATTTCAAAAATAGCATGAATATGATCACCTATTATGATCTGGTGTGCGGTGGTGGAAAACCACCATGCTTTCATATTTTTCTGAGTTAAACAGTTTTCTAATATAATGTATTTTTGAAAATGTATATTTATTCCAGAGAAAATATTTGGATTTTGTTTGGAAAAAAAACTATTTCTATATTTTTATAATGAGGTTGAATTGGCCACCTTGAACTATAATGAAAGTCCGGTTTAATTCCCTGTGCCTAACGTGATGCCACGTGTGACAGTTGACATGGCGCCATGTAGGCCGAATCTAGCTTAAAACATCATTGTTGTCGGTAGGGACAGCTTCATTACGTGATATAAACTTATTTTCTTGAGTTTCAATCCTATTTTGCTAAAGGATATACAAATTTTATGGGGCTAGCGGTCCTGGTCATGTCAGTCAAAACCACAGTTTTAATAGCTATAGAAGTTTAAAAATCCGATTTTCTAACTGAACGGGATATAAATCAGACTTCACTAGTACTCAGCAGCCTGCCATAATACTAGGCTTTTAGTAGGCCGGCAGAGTTACCAAAATCTCATTACAAATTTTTGGCCCAAATTGAGGTTCTCCTCAACTTTGTTGGATCCATATGCCTCTTGCCGGGCAGCTGGCAGAGTCACGGCTTCTTCTCCCCGTCCTCGCGATTGTTGGACATAATCCTGACTCCCAAGTCCCCTTCCAGTCCAGTCCAGTCCACCGGAGTCACACAGCCCTTGTTTTCCTCCTCTTCCCTCTCATCTGCTGGTGCAGGAGCGCAGATCTATTATATTGCACTTGTTTCCTCGGTTTTAGGTGAAAAGGAGAGATTGCTAGGATATTTCCTTCTGGGTCTTCTCTTTTCTTCTCTACGGGAGTTAGATTCCAATCCATATTTCTGATATTATTTTCCAATTTCTGCAGGTCCTGATTTTGGGCGAGCACAGTTGCGGAGATGCAGAGGCTGGGGGATTTCAGGCTCCCTCCCTTCTTCAACTACCCGCCTTACTTCACGTAATCTGTTTTTTCTCTCTCGCTCTATCTGCTACCTTTATTCTCTTTTCAAACACTCAATGACTAGGTCTTTGCCTGCTCGAGAAACAATGCCACCAGATGTTTCTGCTATCTGCAACCTTGCAGTCGTATGTGTAAGGGATGATGGATGATTCTGAACTGGTTATGGATTTAGTATCAGTCAGTGTTTTCAGGACTAATAGTTAAGGAAATGGATGAAGTACTTGCATTTGCTTTTATGCTTGCATGTTTCATACTGATGGTGCTTTGCTTTCTGGTTTTCATGGTGTTTTCAGTTTAGAAAATTCGCCATTGATCCAATACATATATAGATGGAACTGCTAGCTTGGCATTAAGGTTTCTGGACAATATACAACACAGTGCATTAATAGTCTGCGGTTACTTTTTTTTTGTTTGCTTGCAGGCATTTTAAATCAGTGTTAGTACTTAGGTATCATATAAGCAAACTTAATGCTTGCATGTTTCATACTGATGGTGCTTTGCTTTCTGTTTTTCATGGTGTTTTCAGTTTAGAAAATCCGTCATTCATCCAATACATATAGATGGAATTGCTAGCTTGCATTAAGGTTTCTGGACTATATACAGTTATAAACAGCGCATTAATAGTTTGCAATTACTTTTTTGTTTGTTTGCTTGCACCCTGCCGTTTTAAATTAGTGTTAGTACTTAGGTACCATATAAGCAAATTTAATCAACCTAATGTATTCCAGATTTGCAAGCTTCTCTTCCTAAGTACTATAGGAAACTTGCCACACACACACCCAAATTTGTTTTTTGTGATGGCATGTAAATAAGCTATACCCTGCCATTTCATAGACTATAACCACAACCCTGTATGTATAATCGTATTGTCTTGTTGCTTAGTGAAGCAAAAAGATATATCCTGTAGTTGCACATAACTTTTCAATGTAATGTATAGGTTGATTCAAGATCAGCCTTTTCCAACAGTCCCTGTTCACAAATTTATATAGTAAGGACCAGATTAGAGTGTACAGGTTTAAGTAAGTTAATATATTGCTATTATTAAAAAAATATTACTAGGCCAATTTTTGCTACATGTATGTTAGTTTCCTATCATATTGGCATACTATGTAGATTTGAGATGTTTTCACTTAATAAGAAATAGTATTCCACTTTCGATGACAATGCTTCTAAGTTCTAACATTTTAGCATTCTTTTTGGGATCTATTGATGCTTTTATTCCAATTACTTGGGTTGTTAGTTATCAAAATTGCTGTTTCATTATCTTCAAGACTCCATTTGAACTTGTTTTTATGCACTCTCTCAATACCAGAACTGAGAACTATAGCATGCTATGCTAACATATATCCCTCAGTTTGCAGCCTGTGCGTGAAACGCGGGAGAAGCAAGTGCAGTTATGGAAAGATCTGATACTTGATTACTGTAGAAGTCAAAAGATACATACAATATCCCTGGAAGAGGATTTCCCCTTGTTCTCCAATGCAAAGATAGAGAGTAATACACATTTACATTAATTGTAGTTTTGACATATTGTGTTTCCTACAATTTCAGTAAAAAATGTTCTATTAGCATCTCTCTCTTTTTTTTCTTTTTGACAACTTCTATTAGCATCTCTGTTGGCTCACTAAAAATTTGTGCCTTGCAATCTGGTCAGATGACACAGAAAACTTACCATGAATTCATTCTGAGCATACTGTACTAGTCAATACACATGATATGTTGAACCACTAGACTAAATTACTTTAGCTTTGTACAGTTATTTTAGTCGCTATACTGCATTTACAGGCTTTTTGTAATGCAGGATCTCTTAGCCATGAAGCAAAGGAAGTGTTCCTTGCAGCACTCGTCAGTGAAGGTCCATTCTGTAACTATTGATACTTCTTTTAGTTACCTTTGTAGCTTATGGTAGATTTTTACGGTGTGACTGTTTGATAATCAGGATATGTAACATGTTTAAATTTTCGCTGAACCTGCAGGTCGTGCAGAGTGGATGGACAAAGGTCACAAGAAGTGCCTAATTCTTTGGCTGAGGATTCAGGATTGGGCCAACTTCATATTAAACTTTGTAAGATTCCTCTGTATTTCCTGAGAGCTATCTTTTTGTGAACAATTTGGGCAATGGTTCATTGTGGCATGCTATTTTTCTTTGTGTTTTGATTGTAGGTAAAGGATAATGGGTTGGAAGTAATGACTATCGAAGAAATACGCTCTGGGATTGATACACGTGGAACTGGTGAGTTTAACAAGCTTTCATAGTAATAAGGCCAGATTTGACATCTTTTTCAAACATCAGTATTTTTGTGACAGGGAAACTGATTTCACAGCAACTTGCACTAAAAAGCACTACGATGTCTATATATTTACTTTATGCTCGAAATTTGGTGGTATTTCATCACTAGTAGTGCAGTACTACAAAGCATGCAGTAACAAATAATTGAAATGTTCTGTTACAGAGCTTGAGGGAATTGATCGTGGTGTTCTCATGCGGGCCCCTGCGGCATTTGGAGCAAAAGGGAAAAGCAGCTATCTTCAAAGGCACTTCAGCCGATGACGAAGGTGTAAAATTTTCAGTGTAAATTTTTTTTGCAATCCTCAAACTGGCAAGTGAATAATCTCGAGCAGTCGGTGTCCTTGAACATGGCATGGCACATCCATAATCTCGATCATTCAGTGTCCTTGAAGATGGGCATGACACATCCCTGTAAAGCAGTATGGTTGCTGACCACATCCTTCCCGAGTAGTATGTTCTTCAGTGTTGTGGTTGCTGTCCCAACTCATCTTCTCTGTAGTGAAAATTTGACCAAGTCTATTTAAACATCTGTGGAGTGGCTGCTGGCTGGTAAGAAGCATTTTTTTTTTTTTTTTTTTTTTTTTTGGACAACAGGTAAGAAGCAGTTGAACTGGTCATGCCTGTTATGCTGATTTATTTTCCTATATCTGAGCAAATGTGGTCAGGAAAGGTGTGTACGAAAAACGAATAATTATGAGTTCATTTGAAACGGATGTAATTTCCCAGGTCGAATAGTACAGAAAACGAAAATTTATCTGTGTTTGTTTGGAGCAAAGGAACGAAGTCGTAAATTCATGTGAAACAAAAAATCCTTGCAAATGTTATAAGCTTCTGAAATTATAGTTTGTGATGAAGCGTACAAGCGCCAATTTCTTTGCGCACTTACTTTTTATGCAGTACATTACATGCATACAAATACGGTGTTATCCTTGCTTGTGTACAACCTCAAATTCAAAGATGCCAACGTTTTCGTTGCTTTGTCCCGTGGAGTGGAGGAGCCGACACTCGGGTCACAAACTCCTTGTACGCTCAGGAACTCGAGAACCTTCCTAGAACTAGAAGCGACATGTTATCGTCCAGTTCAAATGAGTCAGATTCTCTCTTGCCATGATCCCAGCCGTCCGCTCCAAGCAGAAACTGGGATCCACGCCGGCAAGAATTGGATTCCGCCGTCCGGCCACTGACAGATAGACCACGAGGAATCGATCAGCCTGTCCCAATCAGAGGAATCTGTTATCTGTGGGCGGGCGCAGAGCATCTACTAGCTGGTGAGTGAGTGGATGAGCGACAGTTTGCCGTCAATCTTGCACGTCAGCTACACGCCTACTCCGTCAGTTTTTTTTAATTGTTGTCCAGAAACGAAAAATGGACGAAGAATAATTCTCTGCGACGAGTAGTTAGTGGATAGCAAGCAATTGGCGTGTTGATTTGACGCCGGCTGCTTTCATGGATTAGCCATGGATGGTAATGCTATCGCATAGTAGCCACTAATAATAAAGTAATAATAAGGGGAGGAGGCCCCAGGAAAGAAAGAAGCGCTGGTTCGATGAAGCTGCATAAATAAAGCCAGCACGCAAACCAGCAGCGTGCCCATTTACATATATGCCCTTGTCCTGGTTCCTTTCCCCAGCCCCAACTCCATTATTTGCTTGATCCCTGAGAAGAGGTAGAGAGAGAGAGAGGAAGACGAGAAGGAGAAGCAAAGGAGAAACAGCAGTTCTTCAGTTAGGCAGGTTTGTTTCTTTTCATCATTTTTTCCCCCAAAGAAACCGGGGAGATTAGCTTTTCATGGCAGAACTTGATTGCTTGTTTTTTGTATTTTTTTTTTCTTCTGGAAATAGGAGGGCACAGGAAGGGGGAGATGGCGTCAAAGAGGATTCAGAAGGAGCTCAAGGATCTGCAGAAGGACCCTCCCACCTCGTGCAGTGCAGGTCCTACAGCTTTCTTTCTTGCCTGCTCTTGTGTGGATTTTTGCATTTTGAGCCATACCCCTGTGTGTGTAGCTGTCAGATTTTTGTGCACATGCTTCTGAACAGAAGATTCACAGCTTCACATGCTAGCAGACTCCTTTGGTAGAAATAGAACTGTACAAGCAAATTCCTAGACAAGCCAGCCTCTTGTTGTCAGATAGTCGGGTACTCTGGTAGATATGAGATGTTGTGACAGTTATTACATGGAAATGAATTGGTTCCATTCTCACTTTTAGGTAGTACTATAAATGGTTGTTGACGACCTGCAGGGGTTGGCCTTTACTATGTTGTGCAAATCTTGTTATGGTTTTACCTTTCTCTCAAAGGAACGGGATTAAATAGCAACTTTGAACATGCTTAGTTTTCCTACCAAAAATGGGAAGATGAGGGTGGTATGTCAAATCGTTTCATTTCTCCATTGGATAACTGATGTAACGAGTTAGTTAGCAGCATAAACACAAACATTGAAGGAAATACTATGATTACAATGAAGAACAGCTAGCATGTAGGACTTGTCCTTTTCATGCTTGTTATTAGTGTTAGTGTTATTGCATAACTAGAATCAGTTGTTCATAAAAGTATATAAAAGTTAAGTTGTTCGTAGAACTATATATATTCTGGGGCATAATCATTGGAATACATCAAGTTACATGAATGAACTATTTTCTAGTTCGACAAATCATTCAACAATGAGCTAGAATGATGGCAGAACCTTCTTCACTAAAAAAATGATTAGCATGTCTTATTTACGGATAAAACTATCTGTTTCGATTGAGCTTACTTTTCATGTTGAAACTAGCTGTGTACCCATGTTGTTTACTTTTCTATAGGTGACATTGTCAGTCATTAGTTATTTTTACAATAAAAATAGTATAAAGTGTTAATATATCATTTTCGGAACCCTAGGTTTTTTTTTTTTTTTGAGAAGTCTAGGCGGGGGGGTGGGGGGGAGGGTCCCCCACGCTTTTCATTCATTTGGCTCTCAAAGCCTCGAGTGTTATGGTTACATAATTCTTACAAAGCAAGATTGTTTACATTGAAATTTAACAATAGAGTACACCCAGTTCTATTTAACTGCTCACGGGGATCAGAAAACATATCGTTGTTTCTTTCAGTTGATGTACAAACATTTCTAACTTGATCTTTCAATTACACTAGTTGTGGCCTGTCGAGATCAGGACAACGAACTATAACCAGAAGAACCATGGTTATCAAGTTGCTAAGTATTTCTTCTCACTTTCTTGATTGTGTTGTTGAAAGTAAAATGGCAGGAGCTCTGCCTCTCAATTAAGATAAGAAATAGAGTCTATGTACAGCAGTTGTCCAGCCCCCAAACCAAATTCTGGGGGAACAAAATACAAAAGCACTTTAAATGATTACACGCTCCAAGTTTGGGCCCTCCTCCACTGTAGGATATCTTCTTTTGTTCTTGAAGCAACCTGCAGCGCCGTCTCATGTGAGTTGGAGAAAATTCTCCTGTTCCTTTCTTTCCAGACATTCCAGATGGTGTAGATGACAAGACCATTAAAGCGCCTCCGGTCAGTCTTGGCAATCCTAGATTGCACTTCCTCCCACCATGAGACAAGATGGGTTGGGTCGGCTGCCGGTAGTACCTGCCCGGCATTAAAGTGCTCCCACTGAAGGATGTGCTCCCACACTACTCTGGTGAATGGGCATAGCAGAGCGAGGTGAAGGCATGTTTCTAGAGGTCCGTTGCACAAGGCGCAACAATCTTGGTGAGGCCAACCCCTCTTTTGTAGATTGTCCGCCGTGAGAATTTTCTCTCGTGCCATGATCCATGCAAATACCTTGCATTTGTTCTCTGTGTGCGCTCTCCATATAAGGTCTCCTCTGAAAGCTCTATAGGACCCAGAAAATTGGATCCTATAGGCTGATCTGGTGGAATAAGCACCGCTTGCTGTCCATCTCCAGATGATGGTGTGGCACTAGGTGAACCTGTTGTATCCTGATCCATAGCGAGATGAATTCTTCCACCTGCTGGGAGGTGGAGATTCGCCCCCTCAGTGCAGCGACCCAGGCGTTGTTCCGGAGCTCAAAGTGCACGGACCTGTTCTTGAACCTTATGACCTCAAATAGGCTTGGTGCTAGGAATTTTGGGGCCTCGCCATCAAGCCAACTATCATGCCAGAATCGTGCCTTATGGCCATCCCCAATGGTTACTGTAGTAGATGCATTGAATAGAGCCCGATCAAGATCATTGCAAGGGACCTCCATTCCCACCCACGGCTTGGAAGATGATTGTGTTGTTGAGCTTGGTGATGTTGTTGATGCACCATGGCAACAACATACATGAAAATAAATTGTGATTTGGAGTGCATATATGTACTGGCTATTGTTGTGTGCACATGAAGTAATAATCTGTAAGAAATTTTTTTAGGGAACTGTCCCTTCAGTTGCTTTGGTTTATAAAGAGTAGACTTTGAACTAAAACTTGTTTTTTTTTTCCCATTTTTCTCTTTCTAATAGAACCTATGGCAAAGCTTTTACTGCCCTTTTGGGGAAAAAACTGAGGCCTGACAAATATTGTCATTCATGTTTCTTAACTGCTATTTGGTTTTCCTTGTTTGAAGCTCTCTTAGTTGCCATGTCTAGTAAGTTATGTTTCGTACCGAATCTCTAGTCCTAGACAATATACCCATCAGATAAGATGGCTTCAGTCCAGTTTGTGACCTTGATTTTTCTTCACTCAAAAGTCCAATTGTATCCCTTGTTGGTGACAGCATAATCTCATTTGACAGGTCCCGTTGGTGAAGATATGTTCCACTGGCAGGCAACAATAATGGGTCCGTCTGATAGCCCATATTCTGGTGGAGTTTTCCTAGTTACAATCCATTTCCCTCCTGATTATCCTTTTAAACCACCAAAGGTACAGCAAACGATTAAGCATTTGGGCAATGATCATTCCTTATTTTGTGCATTTTTTCCTTATTAGTACTTTTTTCCCATTGGAGTTGTAAAATAAGTATTAGTACTTTTTTCCCATTGGAGTTGTAAAATAAGTATATGTAAGTATATGTCGTTACTACCTTTGAGCATTACTCTGACCTATGCACTTGACACCTGCGGTGTTTAGTACCATGACGATGCATATATGAGCTAATGTTGCAATAGCCAATACCTTATCAGGCCACTAAGTGCACTCGCTGAAACACTGAATTATTTTTGGATGAACTCTTAAGTAGATTACCACAGTTCCATGTGAAAGCTTGAAACCTTTGAAGTCTGAAATTCATCTACCTTAAAACTGTTTTCATTTTCCATATCATGTAACCTATATTTGTTCCATTATCTAAAAAAATATATCTATGCAATACGCAGGTGGCATTCCGCACCAAGGTGTTCCATCCCAACATCAACAGCAACGGGAGCATTTGCCTTGACATCCTGAAGGACCAGTGGAGTCCGGCACTAACCATCTCCAAGGTTGGTGACTACTACTCTCATTTACAACATTATCCTTTCCCTACCAGCATCTCCAATCTGCTCGATTTTCAGGTGCTGCTGTCCATCTGCTCCCTGCTGACCGATCCAAACCCCGACGACCCTTTGGTCCCGGAGATAGCTCACATGTACAAGACGGACCGGCACAAGTACGAGAACACCGCGAGGACCTGGACCCAGAGGTACGCCATGTAGGAGTACCTGCCTGGCTGGCCTTTGGGGTCCGCAGGAATCGTCGCTGCTGCTGCTGCGTTGTATTGCTGGAATGGACCTGGACGTGCGCGTGTCTCCATGTATTCGATCTGTCCTGTATAATGATTGATGAATCAAAAAATTGGCTTTGCAGTACAGTCCACCGTGTGGCGCTGAATGCTGCTGCTGTATTGTGCCACTTGGAAGCTGTAATTCTGAATGTCAAAAACTGGTGCTTGGAACCGTTTTGCGTCGGATGATGCTGCAGGCTATTCCATGTTTGGGTCCTTTTTTCCTTCACCAGTCATCGTGTTGCAAGAAAAGGCGAATCTGGGCGAGGCGATGCGATGCGAAGCAGGTCGTTCTTTTTTTTTTTTACTGTGAGAGCCAGGCATTTCATTTTTTTCACTCACTAACCTTTTTGGGTGAAAACCGTTAGCAAATAATTTTTTTTTTATAAGTTCGCAAATAATTCTGGCAGCAGAGAAGAGATATGGTTCGTGAAGGCCATGGAACTCCTCAATGTGCTAGATAATATGGGCCGATAACTAAAGGCCCATAATGGAGAAGCAAAAGCCTGATAACGGCCCCATCGCGTAGCGGTCTGTCGTGCCGGAAACGGCGGGTGAGTGGTGGCGTCTTTGGAGAGAACCGCGGCCACGGGCCCACGGCAGCGTGTCCGCGTGTCATGCCGAACGACACACAGTGAAGCAAGGAGGCGTAAGAGAGAGAGCTGTGTCTGTTCTGTAGCTGGCTTAATCGTTTATTTACGTTTTTCATTCTGTTTTTTTTTTCGAGACCACGCCCACCTAAGTTGGCGCGTATTTCACAAGCCAGAAAGGCCAAAAAGGGCCGTAATGGATACAAGAGGATACGCGAGCAACCCGGTTATCACCTAAATCCCCGACACAAAACGAAAACAAAGAAGAAACTTTTTCAAAGGGAGGGATTGCATGACCCTCCAACTAACAACCCCAATAGCTGAACCTAATACAACAAAAGATCACACAACACCCGTAAGAAGCGACGATCAAGAGCCAAACGCCGACAACAGCGGCAAAGCATCCGCCGAAACCAATAGAAGCGGCAAAGCATCCGCTAGAGGGAACACGGGCAAAGCATCCGCTAGGGGGAACAACCACGGCAAGAAAGCATTCGCCGGAAGGACGACAACCGCTTGGACGGCAACCCCGCAGGGCGATCGCGACTCTAAGCGGTCGGGCGGCGACCGGAACGCAGCCTCGTATGATCGCGATCCCGGCAAAGCCTGAACGCAGCTCGAACGACCATTCGCGACCTGAGGCACTTATACGCCGAAACGCAGGCTCGCGGAAGAATCTCGGAGGCGGCACCGTCCAAAACGATGACGACTGGAGCACCGGGCAAGCAGCATCCGTCGAACGGTAACCTCGGCAAAGAAAGCATTCGCCGGAAAAGAACATGGCGGCAAAGCATCCGCCCAAGAACAAGAGCACTCGGGCGGCAAAGCATCCGCGGGAACGACGTAAAGACCAGCTAGACATACCCGAGTGAGAGTAAAATGAAGCGAAAAAGGATCACGACGACAGCAAACCGACCAAGAAGGGGAACGGGCCTGAGGGACCGGAGGAGTGCTGGAACGTTGCCTTCAGATGAGATCGACGCCCCGACGCCGATAACGCAAACCCGGCAGCTCGACAAGCCGCGCGAACCCAAATTTCCACCATCCGCGCCGGTGAGAGGCCCGCTGCATTCGCAGCACCACCATGGCCACAAACGCACGGGTCGCACCACTCTCGCTCACCACCACGGGCGGCGCCACCACCGAGAACTAACGAACGGAAGAAGGATCACAACCCCGCAATGCCGTCAAGAGATGTGGATGAAAGACGACGCCTCCAAGGAGGTGCATGGCGCAATGGGCCACCACCGCCCGCTCGCCGAGGCCGAAGCCGCTGAGCTTTCACCCTCCACAAGAGCAGCGACCGCGACGCCAAGGCCCAGTGTCCTCGGGCCCGCCCGTGACAGGCTGGCCCGCCGGGCCCGCAGCCGAAGAAGGACGGCCGCCGGAGACGCGGAAGAGGGGGTGGAGGGGGTGCCGGGCGCGAGGATGGGGCCAGCCACCACCGAGCCACGCGCCGCCGCCGCGGCAGAATCGCTGCACCGCGGGCGAGAGGAGGGGTGGGCGGACGCCCAAAGGCCGCAGATCCGGCCGTGGCGGGCGGATCCGCAGCCGTGTCCTCCGGGCGGCGAGCTCGTCGGCTGGAAGAAGCCGGGAGGGGGGAGTGGGAGGGTGGGGGTGGAGAGAGAGAGAGGAGCTCGGCGCCGCCCCTTGTTGAGGGAGCGGCCGGCTGGCCGCCGCCGCCGCCCGGGCGAGGCGGCGGCGACGGCGGCGGAAGGGGGGGCCCGGCGGCGGGAGCCCGGACGAGGCGACGGCGAGGCGCCCCGGAAGTCGCCCAGGAGCGGGCGCGGGAGGCCGGCAACGGGTCCCCCGCTTCCCGTTCACGTTTTCATTCTGTTATTCTGTCGTCGAGTAAACCCAGGTAATCAGTATCTGTTACTAAGCTTTCATTTGTATTTGTATGGTCTGTCTCTATCTGATAAGTAAATGATACAAAAACTTAATGATCGTTGGGGATACTTTTTTACCTGATGACTGAGCCTGCAGCCGAGCATGCAAGTACCTTGAGGAGTATTCGCCTATTCTGAGGAACTTCTTTCAAGATCATCAAGCTTGATAGGCAACTCAATATGATGGCACATTATCTAACACATTGTGCCTTCAGGAGAGGGAGCCAAGAATTATTTATAAGGGGGCCGAAGCAAATTTAACTTATAAAAAAAATAAGTAGAAGGAGTTAGGTTAGATTTTTCATGGTGACTATCTAGATTAATTCATTGACTTGACACGACTACTCGTAAACTTTGATATCTATGTTTTAGTTCTTCTAATGTACTTCGTAATATTATATATCTAATCGTGTTTTTTGTATGATTTAATTATCTACAAGATATTAAAAAAGGCATATGTGATAATTTTTTTATATTCTCTATTCTAATATAAATAAAAGTCATTAATTTATACTATTAAAAAATTTGCTTGGAAATGTTAGGGGGCCATGGCCCGCCAAAGCCCTCGCTCCGCCACTGGGTGGGGACTCCTCCGTTTGTGGCCATTTGGCCAACACCATAAACGTCTTTAGGTCCCATTGCCTTATTAAGCCGGACTCACTAACAAACTTATAATTTATATAATAGTAAAATGCACCATGGGTACCTAAACTATTGTGTGGGTATCAAATAGGTACTCGGTACTCTAACTAAAGAACGTAACAGTTAGGTACTCAAACTATTATGTGGATACCAGATAGGTACTCCAACTTAAAACATAACAGTCAGATACTCAAACTATTTTATGGGTACTAGATAGGTACTCCAACTCGTAAACGTAAATATCCATGATTCATTGTGTTACTTTCACAAAACTTGTTTGGATTAAATGTCACTTTAATATCATTGTTTAATTTCATAGTATTGTTATCTTATCATGCGATTAATATTTTTTTATATAAATTTTTTTGTTATCCCGTAACAATGCACGGGCTTTTAACTAGTGTAATATATATTTACGAGATTTTTATACTATCATTTTGAGCCAATCAAAAATATATATTTACGTTTTCGAAGTTGGAGTATCTATCCGGTACCCATGTGAGAATAGTTTGAGTACCTAATCATTTACGTTTTTAAGTTGGAGTACCTATTTAATACCCATAGAATAGTTTGAGTACCTAATTGTTACGTTTTTAATACAAATGATGGAGGAACACGAAGCCGAGATACGCTATGGAGAAGGAAAACATCTTACATAGTGAATTTGAAAGAGTATGTTGTTGAAAACATCTATATATGCTCATCCAACAGTGTATTGCAATAGGCCGGCATATGCATTTTTCTGGTATACCATGATTGTGAATTTGACTAGTATTTGTATAATATTTGTTTAGATTACTTAAATAATTCCTCCGCTGCCCATTCAACATAGTGGTGCATCATGCGCAGTCCACTAATATTCGTGAAAAGTAGGAATAAATTGCCCAAACTTTTTGGAGCTGTCTGCCTTTACAATCGCTCTTGTTTGCAAAGGAGTACAATCCTAACTGAAAGTATGCCTAATTGGGCAAATAAGAGTTTCCTTTGGGGGTATTTGTTCACAGTTAAATGATTTGACTTTTGACGTTTTCTTCAACTCAAATAAGTACTCTTTGCTGATGGAAATGCAATCTTTTTTTAATTGAAATGAAACCACTTGACAGGCAACAATGTTTGGCCCATCTGACTAATAGCCCATATGCTGGTGATTATTCTTTTTAACCACCAAAGTCCACAGGTATAGTACAAAAGAATTTGTGCTATGAGCTATCAGTCCCAATGCATTTTTCCTCTTTGAGAAAATAAATATGCTTATAGTGTGCTGCTTTCGATTTCCTGGATTTCAGTAAAAAAAAAAAGTAAAAAAAAAAACTTTCCTTGCTGGATATAAAATTCAGAAACAAACTTGTGTTGTATTGGTGAAAGATGACTGAAAAATTGTTTGCTAGATTCTATCACCCTGCAGTTCAGATCGACAGTCGTGCTTATGGAAGATATATGGACTTTAGATCCTAGAACGGGTGATAGGAGTATACTGGGACACTTATGCATGTTTTGGTTAAACAGAGGAATTTAATTAAACATAGATACTTGTGTTATTGAGCTAATCAAGAAGGAATTGCTTAGACATGGATCACTAAATAATGTCATCCTTGTCAAGTGATATTGTTTGTGGATATGACCATTACCATGGAAGCTTCAAGCTTGAAACCCTTTACTTTAGTAGGTCTGAAAATGCATTTCCCATATTGTGGGTATTCATATCTCTGGTAAGCAAAGCACAACAGATTTGAAATTGCATTGAGAATGTGGCAACTCCAATGGGCGCCTTGGCCTTGGCATCTCTTCAGTGACAATCGAGCCCTCAACATATCTCCAAGGTTGGTACGCTGCTGATTTATTATGATCGGTGAATCTTTCACAGTGTAACAGCCGTGGCAATGGCAACTTTTCAGGGCTTGGTGTCCGTCTACTCCCTGCCGACTAATTCTTTTTTAGATAATCACCGATCTTCTAGTTTCAGACACAGCTCATCTATTAGGCGTTGGTGTCCTCGAAAAACTTTCATCTGCCCTCCTCTTGAGATCTTACTGGTACAACTTTTCACTGCATGTACTTCTCAGAGCCTCCCATGACCGATAATTCCAAGCTCCTTCAGCAGAAGCACAACCGTTGGCCGTCAATGCTAAGCTTGTACTGCTCCTGTTAGCCAGATTCGCATCCGTACGTAACTCTTCTGATGATAAGATTTCTTCTGGCGTTAGAGAATCGAATCAATCGATTGGTGTACTATGTTCTGTTGCTTTGGGGTGGGGCGATGCGAGGGTGGTTCAAAACTCCAAAGTTGTGTTTACTTCAAGAAAGTACGGAGTAGTAGTAGGTGATGTTACCTTACCGCACAGGCCTTTAGCTGTAAATCAAGGAATGTCGCCAAGATGCTTTGCTGTGCTGTCGTCTCTATTGATGCAGTGCACGCAGAACCCATGCGTTTTTACTGTGCAACGTACCAACTCCAATCATGCAGGCCCATTCTATGACAAACTGCTGCTAGTTCAGAGCTGGAGCAAGATTTTTGCTAGTGTCCCTTTACTTCTGCCTACTGGTACTGTGCCACCAAGACTGGTGATTGCAGATTTGCAGTTGCCATAGTATTATCACTACAGTAGCCCTTGGCTTCACCAAAGGTCGTTCTTCATTCACCCAGAGCCAGATGCAGGTGAGCCAGTTCTGTTAGACTTTCAGGTTCAGTGTCTTCAGTCCGTAATCACCAGGTGGAAGTACATTAGTACTCCTATCAAATCTCAAATCCGGAGTCTGGAGCCCGGAGCAATGTGAAAACCAGTCGCGAAAAGGCAACACCCACCTACACAGTAAGTACCGTACTGTCACACGAACCCTACACAGCCAGGCCCAAGTTTGGAAAAGTTTGGAATGGCTGGCTGGTCCAAGAGTGAGATGAGAAAGAAGATGAGAAAGAAAGGCCATACTCCCTACATCTGCATCTTGCCGGGAGTGCAGAGAGCAGCGGCGGCAGCCTTGCGACGACGACGGACGGAGCGTGGCCTGGCTGGGAAAGGGCAATAATACCGGCGGCACGGGCGGTGTTGGTGGTTGCGGCAGCCCAGAAATGAGCCGGTAATCATGCCGCGCTCACGTGGCGGCCCTCCCTCCCTCGCACTCGCAATCGCACGGCCTGGCCCCTCCGTCCGTCCTGCAGCTGCAGCTTTCACCAACTGGTGGCGTGGTGGAGTCTGGTGGTGAATTTTTTTAATTTTAACCCTTTTTTCAAAGAAAACTATTTTTAACACGGTTTTGAAAGATTTTCTAACAATAACCCTTTTTGGACGCGTCGTGGTTCAGGCCAAGGCGGTATTTCAACCGCCGCGCCCTTATTGAGCGAGCGACGATCTGCTGCCGCGGCAGTCTTGCATGCGGTTCGCCGCAGGCTGATCGGGCCAGCGCGCCGCCGGCAGATCTAAAGCGCGGCAAGCCGCGCCGATCCAGCGGTAAGCCGCTCCTCGACCAAGGGCCCGGCAGCTCTCGAAATTTTAAGTCCCTCGAACCGCCACCCGCCCGAGTCTCGGTCACGTCACTCTCTACGTTCGGTGAAAGGGTCGCGGGCTAGCGCCCTCGCGCCGCCGCCCCCGGCTCCTCGCCTGTCCTTCGCCCGCCCGGGCGCGGTGCCTCGCCGCCGTTGGTTGACGCCGGCGCCGACCCCCGTCAAGCTCCATCCGTGGTGGCCTTCAACGGCCGGCGCTCCCTCCATCCCCAACTCCAAAAAGAATGCCGAGGGGTGGTAGAAAGAGGTAATTTCTTGTGTTGTGTTGTTTTTAATTTGTATGCAAGCAATAGACAAGAGTAGCTAAATTTGTGGACAAGCACACATGACAACCATGACACATACATGTTGTTGGGATTGATTTTGTTTATTTTCTAGATGGTTTATGCAATTGTTTGATGGATTGGTATTAGAATAATTGTTAGACCTAGTTTTCATCTTTTATTCATCAAATATGATACCGTACTGACAATATTGTAAGCGGTAATTTTTGTTTATTGAATTGACACTTTGCATCAAATTTTCAGAGGTAGTTATGCTCGTTTGCATGGTGATCCCTATATCCATAAGCCTCTCCCACGGGTGTTCCAAGGCCTAATTGTTGGTGTGGTGATCCTTGCAAAGTAGAATGGGATGACGAGGATGAGGAAATCTACATGCGGAAGTATTGGATGTGTGCCAATTACAAATGGACGCCCTGGCCCGATACAACGCCGAAATTCAATGGTGCGTATATTCATTTTGGTTTTTTTTATTGCTATGATTATATATTTGCTTTTGTGACAATTCTTTTGTATTGCGTAGACCCCACCACCCCTCTCGTGATTTTGAGCAAAGGATCGACCTTGAGGTCAGTGAGGAGAACAAGAAATACTTGGAAGGCCTCAAGGAGTTTAGGGCTGGGTTTCAACGGAGGCATGAGGAGTTGAAGAAGCAAGCGGCTGATGAGAAGGCGCGCAGGGAGGAAGAGGAAAAGAGGAGAGCCGATGCCGAGAGGGAGGAGAGGGAGAGGAAGATAGAGCATGCGCGCCGTGCCAAAGCCGAGAGTGGGAGGCGGCCCAAAATGTGGATGATGATGGCGACACTTCAAGATTGACGAGCTCATAGCCCTCGGGCCGAGGTCGGGCTTGCGCGCCCTGCGCCACCCCCGCCCCCTCGCCACCCCACGCCCTCGCGCCACCCCCCCGTCTTTTTGCAAATGTGGTGTCCAGCGCAATATGGCCTTGTTCCTTCAGAGTGGGGAATAGGCTATTTTTGTGGCCATATGGTGGATTATGATGAGGTTGGATATTTTTTTTAAGCAACCACATGAGACATTATTTTTCCTAACCGAAATCCAATTGTTTGTTTTGACAGTAACTCTAGGAAATGCTTTTTGGGAGTCCTTTGAAGGAAAAGATGAGGTCAAGGAAGCAATCAGGGCATGGCACAAAGTTGGTCGGGAAATGGGTGTTGGGGCCAAGCTTGTGAACGAGTATCTCTACATTCGTCAGCGGGAGCAAAGTGTAAGCTTGCCAAGAAGTTGGGTGTTTCCCGCCCCACGTATGAGCAAAGATATGAAATGCCATGAAAGTTTCAAGAAGCGCCTAGACGAAAGTGTGCTGTGCACCGCTGGAAGCAGAGTGAGGGCAAGTGTGCACATTCGTCATACCGATTCTCCCGTGCACGCAACTTCCAAGGGCATGTATGATCCCTACTCCTACATCGGATATGATACCTCAACTCCTTATTCGAATGTGTGGCGCGGTACGGCCGATGGTGATGCACAAACATAGTCTTCTAGGAAGAGTTTCATCTCTCGACATTGACTTGAAGATCATACCCTTCCTAAGAGTTGGGTCCTTCTCATTGTGCACCATGCCTGCAGACACGGTAGGAGACCGCTATCACAAACCGCCATATGAGTCATGCTAACATCCCTATAGTTCTAACACTTGGATATTGGAAGTTCATCCGACTCATTTGTCGTAGCTCTTCAGCCGTGTACTGTGGTGGTGGAAGCGTGATGTTGTGGTTCGCTGATCCTACCCCAAGAGTCATATGGTCTATCCTCCTCCCAAGAAATCATGTACCAATCTCCCATGGGTCGGCATGGCATGAAGTACCGATGTCCGGCATGCAGACTGCGTGGCTACTCCCCTCATCATCATCGGAATCATCCGAATCACCGCTGCCCTCATCGTCCTCATACGCCTCCCTCCTCCGCCTCCCTCGGCCTCTTCCCCCTCAAAGTCCCCCCGCGATCAAAGTCATCCGTCCGCGAAACCTACGGGATGTTCATGCAACCGCTCCTGTGTCACCCGACCGCCCAAATCCATGTCATTTCCTTCTTGTTACGCCCCAAATGCCGGCTCACCACCACCATCATCCAAAAATCCTGTAACCATTCTCAACAAACACCTCTCGCCATGGCCACATTTGAGCTTTGCACCACCCTAATGTATCGGGTCCAATGAGAAGGGTTCAACAATGGCACAACCACATAGTGAGCCCTAGTCTTCCCATTTGTCAAACCTACCCTTGATTGTGAAATCACCGCCAAACTTCACCTTCAAACGGTCACAAAGGTCATTGAATCTAGGGGCTCATCAAACCATTCCATTTCTTCGTCCATATTCTCTACCGTACCATCTTCTTTTCCTAATGGTGCCACCGCACAACACTTTCGGACACAACAATCCATCTACAAAGACATTGCACACACACTTGATTATTTCATGGAATTAGTGCAACCTACGGTCCATACTAAATTTAGCTAAACCTAACTATCCCATATCTAACTCAAATGATTAAATTTAGTTTACCCAATCCAACCAACTAACTACATTTAGCTAACCCTAAGTGTCCAACACACTAAATAAATTGAATATTCACTACATTTACCTAACCCTAACTATCCTTCTCCTAATTTTAGCTAACCCTAACTAAGAATTTAGCCTATAAAATTCAAAGCAAGGTGACATTGTAGTACCTTGGGAGGAGATGAGCAACGTCCAACAGTAGGGATTCAAGGTGGAAGACGACCGGCCGGGAAGGGGGCGGCGTCGATCCACCACCATGCCGAGGGGGCCTTCTTGGGAGGAGATGAGGCGGAATGGAGGGTGGTGTCCTGTCAAAGAAGACGGCTTCGGGGCAAAATGAGAGGAGGCGTGTGGATAAGGCGGGCGGGCGGGCGGCACGGTGGAATGAGGCTACCGCGGCGGGCGGTGGGAGGAGGCCGCGCGACGGCGGGAGGGGTCGAGGCCACGACGCTGGGAGGGGCTGAGGGCGGTTTACGACGGCCCGACGGCGGACGGCGGCGGAGGACGCTGGCTCGGCGCTGCTTTTTCCTTACGTCGGCGAGCGTATAGTGGAGGACTGAAGGAGGCTGCTTGAGCGAGAATCCGGGAGCATGATTAACGCGCTGCCGCGCGCAGATGGGGGCAGCTTGCCGCGCTGTAGATCAGGGCGCGGCAACTCGCGCCAGATCTGAACGCGGCAGCACGCCTGGGTCAGCCCATGCGGCCGCATGAAGATCGCCACGCAAGCGATGCCTTGCGGCGGCTCAACCAAAGGGCGCGGCAGGGGTTAAAATACCGCGCGCTGAACCACGGCGCGTCCAAAAGGGTTATTGTTAGAAAATCTTTCAAAACCGTGTTAAAAATAGTTTTTCTTTTGAAAAAGGGTTAAAA
>JADLZK010007469.1:0-61008 GCA_015847255.1 Hyparrhenia diplandra
CCCCAACCACTTCAATCTCCATCCAAACACATTCTTAAAGTTTGAGTCTTAAAAAAATAAAGATGTATAACTATTTTGAGGTTGGGAGTACACACTTAGTTGCACATACCATGATTAGGAAAGGACATATACACACCCCTCCGTTCCAAACAAGAGTTCCAAAAAAGAGTGTCGTGCTATAGGATTTGCATTAGTCAATTCTTCAAAGTTTGACTAAGGTTTGTGGAAAAATATTAGCAACATTCATATCTTTAAATAATTTATATGAAATATGTTTAGCGATTTATCTAATGATACTAATTATTAAGTGTACATCATCATATTAATATTATATATATATTCATGAAATTAAAATTACCAAGGGCCTGGAGGAGAAAGGAGATAGCAGCACTGAGCACTGGAGGAGCTGGGAATAAGAAGGTACTGTATGACTAATCTACCCAGGGACGGACGGCGTTGTCGATCGAAACTGTCGTGTCGAGGTGACGCGTCGTGGGTTCTTCTCATACGTACTTGTGACACGTCACCCCACACCAGTGTGTGCCTGTGCCTGTGCCTGTGCCTGTGCCTGTGCCTGTGACCGGCCATGTCGCTCTCGATCGTCTGCCCCATCCATCCATGTCCATGTCCATGTGCAGCAATGCAAATTATCGACCCATAGCTTGCCCCGCCTCTAGAGTCTACTAGGGCGTAGCTGCAAGCTGCTGCTATAGTGCGTGGTACTGTACGCCCACGATTTGATGAGGGAGATCAAATCGTTAGGAACCACTTTTGTCTCCCTTAATTGTAAATGTCTACTCCCTCCGTCCCACTGAGTTTGTCACCTTGGATTAGGTGTCATCTTATTCGATGCTTTTGTCTTATTCAAAATTTTTTTGCACAAATATAATTTATTTTGTTATGACTTATTTTATCAATGAAGATACTTGAATATTGATTAATTTATTTTATAATTTGCATAAATATTTTGAATAAGGCGGATGAAGTTCAAAAGTCAAAACGACGAACCGCGTGGGACAGAGGGAGTACATGACTACATTCGTGTGGAAAGAGCACCTAGATGCTGAGCAAACATACATGTGTACTATGGGACTAGGGTTCGTGCCCGTAACTTGACTAGAGCTTGACTAAATTTTATAATATTTTTTCTGTTCTAAATTGTAGTTCACTTTGGTTTTTCTAGATCTATTTCTTTTTACTTTGTGTATCTAGACATAATGTATAACTAGGTGCATAGAAAAATCAATGTATCTAGAAAAGACAAAATGAACTATAATTTAAAACGGAAGGAGTAATTCATATTAATATTACAAAAATATATTCCACATCATCAATCTATTAATATTTATTTTATATTATAGAATATTAATACTCCTTTTGTATACTTTTTGGTCAAAGTTCAAACAACTTGATTTCTTGAGAAGCGAGAATTACAGTTTTTTTTTTTGGGACAGAGGGAGCATAAGCTAGTGTCTATTAGTAATCATCACTTTCCAACCTTCATCTTTTTTTTTCCTCTCCATGTTTTGTCCTACTAGGATTTCTTTTTAACTAGATTTATGCCCATGAGTTGCACTTGGATCATAATTAAATTAAATTAAATGTATTGAATCTCGGTGTGTAATTGGACACTGGTGCACGAGCTCTGAGGTTTTTGTATCAGATGCACGGACACATGGATTCGATCTTTTGGTCATGAGATAAGGGAACTCTGAGGACTGTGTATCGAATATATCTTTACAACATAAAAAGAACAAAAGGAAGACTTCCATTTGGTGTAGTAAAAATTTCGCCTCACCTTTCACCCCCTCCGTGCGATCTCGCACCCTCTTCCCACGTGTCTCCTCACACATGCAATCTATATTTGGCAACACCCAATCAGTCTCCTCACACATGCAATCTATATTTGGCAACACCTAATTAGTCTCCTCACACATGCAATCTATATTTGGCAACACCCAATCAGCGTCCGCATGGAAGGCATGACAATTATATTAGGCAACCACCCAATCTCCTCACACATGCGGTTTATATTAGGCAACCACCCATGCGAGACGATATGACCAGCGCTTACTATCCTTTCGTTCATCAAAAGTTTGCTTGCAAAGCACTCATTTGTTTGTTAATTGGATTTGAGATTTGTATCTTCCGTTGATTAAAGAACAAGTTCATGTTATTTTTAGTATTATCTTTCAAATAACACATCATAAAATATTTGTCCATAGTGAACTATTTCCTACCCCTCTTAAATACTAAGTTACAGAAGAAACAACCAATAACGGCTCAATTTCTTAATATATTGAAAACATCATCTATACATTTAATAGAGGGAATACCAAATGCTCTGTCCAATCCGTGTGTTTGCAAATCATGAGGTGGTCAGCGGAGCATAGTGAATTTGCTTTTAATCAGAAACAAATGCATTTCGAACTCACTAGCACAATTTAACAAAAATAGGGGTTGTGCCAAAGCTAGGTAGAACACTGCCCTGGTTTCGAGTCCCGGACTTGAAATGCAACTCACAGCTAGATTGCTCACAAAATATAATGTTGAACAATTGTTGGTGATTAACAAAAGTGAAAAATATCTGAGATAATTAACTTTAGAAGACAAGTAACTGAGACAATTGTTGTTGGCAAACAACGATCGTGTTTTTGCTTACTTCCTCTTTTTTTTGTTTCTTATTAATACTTCCGGGGTTTTGGTTGAGACAAGGAAATCAGCTGGTGCCATTGTGAAAGCGGTTCAAGAACAATACTGCTTTCGTGAAGGTATCATTCCCTTATTTCTTTGCATTTGTTTAACCGGTCGGGGGTTAACCAGTCCATGAAAGATTATATGAAAACTCATTCCCATACAAAACCAGAAGGCTACATGAAAATTGAGGTGTTCCCTTCTCGGGCTTCTTAACCAGTCAAGGGTTATCATTTTTTTCATTGTATTTTGTCGTATTGTCTTTGAAAAAAAAAATTAGTAGGGCTTTCTTCGGATGCCTTCCTCTATGTGAAAACTATTTGCAACAATATACACGGTGCTGTTATATACACAATATATGCAAAATGCAAAATCATTTGTATATGTGTGGTGTAATATGATTGGATTAAATGTCATTTTAACATCATTGTTTAATTTCAAAGTATCGTTATCTTATTATGCGATCCATGTTGTTTGATATAAAATTTTATTATCCCGTAGAACGCACGGCGTTTAACTAGTATATCTTGAAAATGAACTGGGTAGGACGTGGACACTACATAAGCTCTAAGCTCGGCATGGGGGCCGAATTTTTTTAACTAGATATATGCCCATGCGTTGCATTGGAGTCAAAATTTTTGACTAAACCTCAGTAATCGGACATGGACATGCGAGCTCTGAGGACTTTTGTATTGCTGATGTGGACATGTGGATCCGATCTTCATATCTGAGATACGACGCGTACACATGGGACGTGTGAACTACGAAGACTTTCATATCAGACACAATAAACATGTGGATTCAATCTATGTATTTGAACCGTGTAGGACACAGACGCATGAGCTCCGAGTGGTGAATGATTCGTATCGGTCACAGACGCGTGAGCAGGGATCGATCGAGACTTGGTTTGGACCTTAAATAAACGAAGCAAGGTTTGAACCTAATGTTTTTATTTGTCCACAAAAAAAGTATAAGGGCTTCTGGATGCTCATACCATGCATTTTAACTAGAGCATCAATTTACATAGGAGATTTTCTTGTGCTAGTCCCCTTCTTGCTATGTAAATCTTTGGTTTGCCTAACATACAACCTATAATCTTCCTACTTGCTCTGTGCAATAATGATAATCATATTTCAAACAAGGAAAAATCAACTACTTATACAAACTTTGACCAATATAGTTATTCAAACTATATACATGTCTGGAACATGAAACTTGTATCAATGGTTTTGTATTCAAGGTGCCTTTGAGATTAGATTGATTCATTAGTAGATGAAACTATGAATTGATGAACAAAACATATAGAGTAATATATGGACAAAATTCATTAGAATGGGTAGGAATTGCAAACTATCTAAATTGTATTGGCTCATAAAACAAACACTGGGATGAGGAGTGCAAACATAACCAATTTAGATTGAAGGTACCAAACATAAAAATTTTTTTTTTTTTTTTCTCTCACGCATGCAAAAGGCTTGCACATCTTTGTATTTAGAAGATGAAATTGTTACAATTTGCCGGACCGTGTTTCGGACCTAGTTTGCAAGCACCGACCTCGATCTAAACACAAAATTTCTCATAATTATTATTTGTAAACAAATGCTTTTGTACCATGGGATCACTAGTCTGGTCACATGAACAATAAATTAATACTAATGTATTGTAGATTAGGATGATAACCAAAACTTGCAGCTAGGTAGTCTTCCATCGGTAGTGATAGCTGAGATCACATGGTGAAGTGGATCAATCCTCGGTGCATCCTCCGAACTCTGTGAGGAGAAGGCGAGAGGTTAGTGGCGTTAGGGTGTTGTGGGTCTTGGCCTTCCCGTCCTTTAGCGCCTTGTTGATAGGATCTTGGAGGTTCCTTAGGCTAGCTAATTCCTGGAACATTAGTTTCATCTGGTGTGAGAATCCCCTCTTCTTGGTTTTGTGTGATTGGGGGTGAGAACCTTGGTCTATTAAGGGTGCTCCTGATCGCGACTTGCCGACGTATATGGGAGCTATGTGTGCTCTCTTTGACTCGGCTAGAACAACGAGAATAAACACACGGGCAGAGAGAGGAAGCTACTAACCTTTAAAAAGATTGAAGATACAGTTGATGGCAGAGAGAGAGGAAGAACTTGCTCCCCCAAGCAAGCACACACGGGCACGCACACAAAGACAACTGTGGTGGTTATGTATAGTTGGATCTTAATCCCAGGCCGTGGATAAAGCCGGGATTAAAAGTAAACCTTAAGTCCCGGTTGTAGCCACAACCTAGGACTAAAGATCCCTATTGCAAAAGACCGCGGTTCTATCCGTTTTGGCGGAGGTTTTAGTCCTGGTTTGATCAACAAGCAAGCTGGGACTAAAGGTCCCCCTCCGCAAAAAGTTGCTGATCTAGTCGTTGGACATGGGACATTAGTACCGGTTGTTGGGTCCAACCGGGACTAACCCATTCTTTAGTCGAGCCCAAAAATGATCGGGATTAAAACCCCGTATACCGAAAGTTCGTTCTCTACTATTGTATGGGAGCTATATAGGTGCTCTCTTTGACTCGGCTAGAGCAACGGAATAATGGACGTTGGCCCATTCCATTCATAGGCCCGAGATTAGTTTTCCAACACTTATGTCTCTTAATAATTGAGCTAGTCATATATAATAAACTATATGGCTTCAATTATTCCCCCTTCTTTATACACAATCTATGCTGAAAGATAAGGTTGCTCATCATATCTCATATCATCAGGCAGTATGTGGTCCATGTTAAGATCTGGACCAGTATCAGGTGCATAAGAGTGTCACATCAACAGCATAACCTACTGTTTATTTAGTCTAAGATGCTGTCAACCTCTTGCATTGCCATTGTGTGGTTGAATAATGCGGCATAACTTACTGTTAGTTTCACTTTAGTCTCAGATAGTATTGTTTACAGCATGTTGATGATGTGACAAAACTCTGACCGGCCGTGGACAAACTTTACTCTCGTCCGAAAGTAATTAATTCCTCGTACGTGTGGATTTCCGTAGCCTAAAAGGCGTCTGTTTGTCCACAGGAATTAGATAGATGAAATACCCTATGCATTACTATTTCAACAGTTTCGGATGCTTTTTATCTGCTTTTCTGCAAACTTTGGGTTTCGTGGACAGAATCGCAGGATTTGCCTGATTTGATGGATCGCTAGACCGATGCATGATGAAAAAAGAACAAATCATTGCGATATGCATCACATCCTGATCGATCATATCATTTCATATGTATTTTAATTTGCTTCGTGCATATATCCGAACATATTCCTATCATTATTCGCAGGTTTTTTTTCAAACCGTTGACATGGCTACAGAAGCATCGACGATCGATCGAATCGATGCCTCAAATTAAACTTGACCACCCAATGATGATGATATCATGTTACCAGAAACTTTTCAGACCCTGCAACCTGATTGGCCAGTGGAAGCACCTACGTGTCAGCCCTTAATTAGCTGGATGGAGGAGATAACAATACAATAATAACAGAACTCAAAGTTTCTCAAGAAATTAAGTCAGGTTGAGATAAAATTAACCAAGGTACCCCAGCATCATGTAACAACTAACTAGCTTTAATTTGCAGGGTAAAAGGTGTGGGTAAAGCCCAGAGCAATGAAGTATGTATAGTGTACGTGTGTGTAGGCCATGTACTGTATGGGTAATTGAGTATATATATGTATACATATGAATGGGGCCGGGGCCGGGGCCCTGTGCATGCAGCATATGATTAACCACATGATCACTGCAGACAACCGTACATTTATGGGTAGCAGTTGTACATACTGCATGCATGGGATCAGACTCAGACTGATCCATTCATTATTCAGTCGATTTATGAGATTCAGCTAGCATGAATGCAGTTATGCCCGGTCCTCCATCAGCTAGTAGCTGCTATAGTAGATATATGCATGTATGTCGTGCTGTACTCCTTAAGCTAGTGGATATATAAACAAGAGGCTCTAGCTAGTGGACCTTGTTTAGGATCATATGTTTCAAATGCTTGTAAAAACATTTTTATAAGAAATTAACATGAAACGATTCTGCGCATTACATAGAGAGTTAGTAATATCACTGGACAAAGAATGAAACGTGTGTGTGCAAATTCTAATTTCTCTTTCAGAAAAAAAACAATTATGTATCATATTCCTTTATTTAATGACACTATTTATATTATATAGATACGTTTCATGTGTGAAATAGGCACATAGGAGGCTGGGTCGTCCCCCGCGCGGGCGTCTCAGGGTCCCAACCCTAGCGTCGCCGTCCCAGGCCCTCCCCCCCATTCTCCACCTCGCCGTCGCCGGAGGAAGGCCGTCGGGGAATCGGCGCTCCCAATGAGGGCGGCGGCGAGGCCCTCGCCGAGGAGGGTCGCGAGGTCACGGCGTGAAAGGTCCTAATGGCTAGAGGGGGGGTGTGAATAGCCTATTAAAAATTCTTGCAACAATACTAAGCACCCGGATTAGTAAATAAGATGGCGAAGCTAAATAAGCGGTGCTACGAGCTATCTAAGCAAGCCACAAGTCAATTCTATTGTCTCTAATCACAACAAAGGCTATGTCGCTAAATTACTCCTAGGTGGACAAGAGATTCTAACTAGAGCAACAACTAGGAGCTAAACAAACGACTAAGCTAACTACTCAAGCTACACAAACTAGCAAGGTAACTAACTAGCACCCTAACAAGATATACTACTAGAGTAAAGCAAAGAGGTGCTAGAATACAATACCACACCGCGAGTGTAGAGGTGGAAGCCAATCACCGTGATCACCGAGAAATCTCCAACGAGCAAGAACAAGTGACACGATGATTTTTTCGAGGTTCGCGTGCTTGCCGGGCGCGCTAGTCCCGTTGTGGCGACACACTCACTTGACGGTTGCTAAGCTTAATGGCGGTGCCAAATCCCGGTGGGAGCTCAAGCAAAACCGAACACAAGAGAGGGTCCAACAAGCCACGAGCAATCCACTAGTGCTCCTTTTCGAATCAGATCTCTCCGGGGTAAGGCGACCCCTCACAAATCCACCACCGGTGTGGCTTCAAACAAGCTCCAATCGGCTCAACACCGCCTCTTGCTCCAAGCCGCTAGGGAACCGGGCAAATTCCCAAGAAAACAAGAATCCCGCGGCTTCTTCAAGGATGAAGTGCCTCTAGATGCAAGCGATGCAAGCAATGCACTTCTATCTCTCTCAATCTCACCAAAAGATTCGAAGTTTGGATGAAGAGATGAGTGGAGAGGAGTCTCACAAGCTCACTAGCAAGTTAGTGTTCAAATGTGCAAGAGAGAGAGCTAGAACCCGGCCATCCAAATATTTATAGCCCTCACTCAAAAATGGAGCCGTTGTGCTTTAACATGGGCTTCTGCGAACCGACGACGGGGCCACCGACCCGGACTCACCGGTGAGTCCGTCCCAAACGATCCCCGTCGGTCACAACCGGACAAGTAACTGGCCCACGCCGACGCGCTCCTTCGTGCGTCCGGTCCAGCGGTTCGGTCGACCACCGAAGCGTCCGCCGCTTCGGCCAAAATGGCCAAAACATGCTCTCTGTCGGACTCGACCACCGGAGCCACCGGTGCGTGCATCCGGTCACCCTTTTTCAGCATGTTCTTCAAGTTGTTGTTGCCCTTTGCTTCAACCTTGCTTCCCCTCTTGCCATAAGTTGCCAACACATCGAAGATGATCACGTTATCACTTATGTTAGCATGTCAATCAATTAGGCAAGAACGAAGTTAGTGCTCTCATTGTCCTAAATGCACATGCAAGTCAATTGGACCTAGAAGCACTTCACCAAAGGATTATCGCGGCATCCCCTCTTGATAGTCGGCTATCTATCCTATAATGTGATCACACGCTCTATCGTGTCTTGATCACCAAAAGGAAAACCCTATCAAGATACCTTTGCCTTGATCTCCCGGGTTCCTCTCAAGCCGATCACCGAGCTTGACGATCCACCATGTACATCATCATCGTCCATGTTCATGATCATCATGCTCCACGTCATCCACGTAATCCTATCTCATAAGTCACACTTAGAGCAAAGGATTAGTACGACAAGTGTGTCATCAATTTCCAAAACCAAACATAGAGATTTCAGCGGCGGGGGTGGATCTCGGCGGCTATGGCGGCGGCGGCGCGGTGGGGGGGCGCGTCGGGCGTGGGCGAGGTGCGGGGATGGTGGAGGAGGCCGTGCGGGGAGTCTCGGCGGTGCAGCGGTGCCGGAGGGTTCGGCGGTGGCGGCCGGGCGCCCGGGACTGCCGGCATGGGGGCGATCCGGTGCTCCCACGCCCCGGCGCTGGCCGCGGGCTGCGGCTTCAGCCGGGCGGCGGCGACGGATGTTGCGCCGGGCGGTGGCATCGGCGGTGACGCTGCGGGGGTCTTCGGAGGGAGGCGTCGCGGACGACACGGCGGTGGCCGTGGGCGCGCAAGGCTTCGGGCGGAGCGGCGAAGAGTGGTTCGACGGTGGCGGCCTCCCGGGCTCCACCGTCGTGCATTCCCTCTTCCCATGGTGGCGTGACCGACCACCTGATGGGCAATCGGAGAACCGGAGTCGCGGGCTGATCCGCGACCCGAAGCTGGGCGTCGCAAAGACGCTGACCATGGTGGCGGTGTTTTTTGGACGGCGGCGTCGATGAAGCAATTGGGTTGGCCGTATCGGGGATGAACCCCTGGCCGGCCATGGTGGCTTCCACAGGTTCGTCAAGGTGGAGGAATCGGGAAAGGGACGGCGAGGATGGCGGCAGACGTCGGCATTTGTTTTCCGAATCCGTATTTGGCGATGGTGCACGTCGTCGGGGTTTGGCGGGCATGGACCCCGGGGGACATGGCATTGGCGCTCACTATCTCGGACGGCGGTGGCGCCCGAGGGCGCCACTTTTCACCATTTGGAGGCGCCGTCTTTTTCAAGTGGATCTCTACGGTGAAAACCAACACCGGTTGGGTGGGGCGGCGATGGCGTCTTTGGATGACATTTTTCGTTGGAGGCGTCGGTGGAAGATCCCTTGGATGTCTGCTTGCCGGCATCAAGGTGGCGACTCATCGCACACACTTATGGGGCCTTATTTGTTGCGGGTCCACGGGGATCCGGAGTCTCCAATGGTGGATGGGTTTTATTTGTTTTATTTTCGAGTGCACCGGTGTATTCGGGTGACCTTAGTCTTACTGTAATACCGTCGTTCGGTTGTAATTGTGTTGGCCTGATGCATCCTCGGATGGTAAGGCCGGAATATAATTTCCTTTATCTAAAAAGAATTGTGTGAAATAGGCACAAAGATTATGTAATATATATAATTAAGTTGGTCCTTGCCACAGTTATTTAATGGAAGTAGGTGCCATATATCTTTCTTTCACAAGGTTGGAGGATCTTTAGTCTAGGTTGATAACACCAACTGAGATAAAAAGGATATTAGGTGCCCATGCCGACAATAATGCTCCCTTTAGTCGAATTTTTAACACAACGGAGACTAAATGTGCGTACCAAAAGTCGTTTCTCTACTAGTGGCTTGAGAATCAAGTGACATAAAAAAGGCAAAAGAGAAGAAAATTCTAACCAATTAATCAAGTAATAATCACCTGATTACATGTACTAGACACATCAAAATTATATTGTGGTACCCTCTCCTGGAGTCAAGATCACTTAATTGCATTGAGAATATACAACATCTTATTAGTGAGCATTATTCATACAAGGTAGTTATCAGTTGTCCCCATCAATATGAAATTAACCATGATGTACTTTCTTCGATCTGTTTGTACGATGAGAGCAATGGTTGACGACTGAATTTAGAGAGACAGCTCGTCTAGAAGTTGTTAAGTCATGAAGTTCACTTACCAACCTTTTATATATGCCTAACTAACAAAAAAAAACCTGCGCGTCCACATTTGCCAACTACATATATACGGTAAACAAAAATGCATTTGAGAAATATGTTATATTATATATAAAGGTTATTATTGCACGGTGAATATAGATGCCGTCCTGGAGCAGAAGAGATCTGAAATGAACTACATCAATGACAACATCAAAGTACATGATGATTATGATGATTCCGAACGTCGAAGGGCTATAATCATACATAATTAATTGTAGAAAATTGCCATGAAAATAGCACCTGTAGGATCCGGATAGGCTAGCTAGGAATCTATAACCTATCTCTTAATGCTGTTTTGTCAAATCCAAGGGCTGGACTGGACTGGACAAGAGGCCGTGGTCCATAGGTCTCTCGTGACAAGAGCTAGGCACCACTGTCTTGTGAAGATCACTTGCCACATCTAGGGACAGGAGGCATCAAAGTCTTCCTTGGGTGTTCCTTCTCGCCAACAAACTTTCCAATTCCGGCTCCAAGGACAAGAGATCAGTTATGAGTGTGTTACATTGCATCCGTGTAACTCTCAAAGAGAGTCTTGATCAACATTGTCATCCACAACATCGTGATTAAACCGCAACCACACAAGTCTGATCTTGACAAAAGCAAGACATAAGCGCGACCAATCTCAATCTTTTGTACCACACGCGAAGCATTTATTTCCACCCGCTCAATCTCCCCAATGTGAACCAGGCCATTTACAAGATATATGCAATTTCACTATTGACAGTTATATGACACCATATATACCAGTGCATTTTTCATTATATTAGGGGTAGTTTTTGGTGTGATGACAATTCTTTTAGAACTTAATAATAGCAACAAAGTTATAGCATCTATAGAATAGATCATCGGCAAATTAAAACATATAGACAGTAAACTGAGCAATAACTACCGACAATATATGGCACACATTATGAAAAAAAAAGATGCTTTGATTGGATAAAGAGCTGTTGCTATAGTAGTATTATGAAACAGCCAGCAGGTGCAAAGTTCTAATTTTTTTTCACTCTCTCTCCATCACATCAATCTTTAGCCGCTTGCATGGAGTATTAAATATAGATAAAAGAAATAACTAATTGCACAGTTTAGTTGTAAGTCACGAGATAAATCTTTTTAAGCCTAGTTAGTCCATGATTAGATAATAATTATTACCAAATACAAACAAAAGTGCTACCGTGTCAAAGTTGAAAAATTTCAGCATCTAAACAAGGTTGCTGAACTTATATAGTAGTAGTATATTCCTGTTGTGCATATTATTATATATATTCATCAACTTGTAGCACACCTTATTATATATATAAAAAAAAAACTTGGAGTACCAAACTGAGGGCCCCCACCTGGGAGAGGCAGAAAGGGACTTGAATCTACACCATGTGGTAGTGCCTGGAGTCGTCAACATACCACCGGCATGGGCAGTGATCCAACAACTAGCTAGCTATAGGGTGGATATGGATCATGTGCATATCTTCTGACCATGAGTCTGGCACAAACACTAGGCACAAAAAGCCACGCAGATGACCAAGAAAAAGAGGAGCACAATAAGATATTGTGCTAGCAAAGATGTCCTGTTTAATTAGACAAGCAACTGATGAACAAGATTTAAAAAAATCTTTGATTCATGGTTCCTGTAGTCCAATCCTAATAAAACAAAGCTGCTTTCTGTCACAATTATTTTAAGACCAGCAGCAGTTAGTTATATAGCCAAACAAGCTAATGTCACATTACATTAGATGGGTCATCATACCCACTTGTCCTTACCTTTTACCCTAACTGTCTTATCTCTGTCCTTACATTTGACATCTGGGTCCAAACCTTGGTCATCTAGTACCATATCATTAAGTTTTTTTTTTTTTTTTTTTTTTGAAACAAAGGCAGCAGCTCTACACTCAATTAAGACGAAAGAAATTTTTATACAAGAATATCTTTACCCATTTTCTATTTTATATTTTTACAAAATACTATCTCGTAAAGCTAGCGTTTGGGAACATATATAGAATGAAATAGGTGGGCAAAATCAATAAGCTAGTATATATTCATGATCATTATAGCCTTATATGTAAATATAAATGAACTTATTAACGGAATATATAAATGCATTAACTTAACTAATTACAACATAAGCAAAAGAACCAATTATGATAAAAAAAAAATGCCCCAAGAGATGAGTGCTGTGAGAATTGACTGGTGGTCATGTCCAATTGACTTAGCTTGTCAATGCAGCCTGCAAGAACCAAGAAACCGGTGCTGCAGACTGTAGCAGTAAAAATTTAGTGACTACATGAACAATTCAGTGACTCAATGCGTGCAGATCTTTTGCAGGTGGACAATTTATGAGAGGATGAGAGCAGAGTATGGAGTACAGATGGTTTATATTCCCTCCGTACCAAACTAAATGCACATATCGAAGAGTCATTTTTTTAAAGTTTAACTAGCTATGTAGAAAATAATACCAAGCGTTATATCTCTTGATGATTAGCTATATTTTTCTATAAATTTGATCAAACTAAAAATTTTAAATTCTCTATAGAAGCAAAACTTTTTTTGGCAACCAAAAAACTTGTTTTTGTCATGTTTGCAAGATAGATAGGCATGCATGGTAGGAGGGTATCTCCCACCCACTCATTGTAGCAATCATGGCATTTCCTCTCTCTCCAGCATATTGCTGCTTCCACACACATGAGGCCACCACAACAAATGAAAGCACAGCACTGCTGCCTATATTGCTTTGCTTGCCCCCACACGCCCTCTCTCTCTCTTTCTCTCTGAACGCGAAAAGAAAAAGAGGAAAGTGGCCGGGATAGCTCAATCTCTCCTTCCAATCCTCTCCCGTAGCGCGCTCTCTCTCTCTCAACACACATATATACTCGAGATATATATATACATATATATCAGTATAGGATGGATGTGCAAACCTAGCCTGCTGCCTTTCTAGCTGCAAACTGAGCTGTACCTGTTGGTCTTCCTCCTCGAGCTCTTCTTGCTAGATAGTTTCCGGGAGCTGAGATCGAGAGTACTTCTGCTGTTGTTGGGGCGAGGCGGCGGGGGCGGAGACCGATCAGAAGGAATGTCGTCGGCCCAAATCGCGCCGGCAGATCATGTGTGCTATGTGCACTGCAACTTCTGCAACACAGTTCTTGCGGTAAGCTAAGATCTATCTATATATGTTGCCTGCTGTGCGCGCGGACGATCTCTCTATCTATTACTTTTCCCTTCTCTCTTTCCCTTTCTCTGCCTCTGTACATCGATCTGCTTTCAAGATTTATGTGCACTGATGAAGTGACTGCTGCCTGGGTGAGCCCCATCACCACACAAATTGGCCTGTTCTATCTCCATGATTTGTTTTTTGGTACAGACACTCTTCCAATTGCTTTTCTTGCTAGCTGTGCTCTTTGTTGAGACTTGAGAGTCGTGTCCTTTCTCCCAATTAACCAAAAGAGCAGTCAATTGGCTTTTCTTCATCAATTATCTGCATCTTAATTATGTCTGCTTCTTCAGTTTCTTCAAGTTTTATTTCGTAGTTTGCTCAATTTCTTGTTTCTTTTGGAAGAATTTTTTTTTTATTGTTCAAGGCCAGGTGTGTCGATCGATCAATTCGCTGGATATATAGTTCAATCTAAACATGTTCTTCCGAAATTAAAGTTCTCAAGATTTGTTATTTGGCTGCTCTGTATACTTCTGTATGCGATATTTCTTGGGGATATTACAACAGAATTCCTGCATTATTCTCGTGTTGCACCCTCTTGAATCCCTTTGATTTTAAGAACCTGAAACTAGTGGAGAACAGTGTCCACTATACTGAAATCAAAGGCAACTGTAGCAGTGTGTATATACATGCATGTGCATGATTATTGAATTTTACTTGAATATGTACTATCTTGCAGAAAGGAGGGCATAATTGCAGGCATGCATGTACAAAGAGTTTTTCAAAAACAAGCAAATAAAAATTTAGTTTATTTTAGGTTAAAGTTTTTTAATTTTTCATATACAATTCGTATGTTTACACATGCACGATTTGAATTTCTTTTAATTATCAACATGGAATGATAATTATCATTTTAGTGTTATGATGAAGCCTCTTTTGAAGTTAATTAGGATCATATACCTGCAGCTTCTGCTGTTTTTTGCTTTATTTCTTATTGCATAAAACCCTTGTCCAGCTCGAAGAACTTGACATGGGAAAATCATTTGATTCTAATTAACCTAGCACCCAAATCATCTTCTATCTGCTGAATCAGCTAGTGAAGTTTCAAAATCTATGATTTATGTATAGAACTGCCCTTCTCTCTAGTCTCAACGTCCTCGCCCCCCCTCTTTTGCACTGAAGCTAATATCCATTTTCTTTGTTTTAATTTACCTTTTGTTACCTTATTATTATCTTGACCCGGCCCCCTCCCCAATTGATCTTCTCTGATGTACAGATTAAAAGTTCGATCAAGAGAGAGAAAAAGGATTGAGTTATTACTGCTTAATTAGATATGCTTGAAATACTGAATGATGAATTCTTTCAGGTAGCATTAGTTCCACTTATATACTACATCATGACATCAAACCTACACCCCCATGCATGCATGATATTTGAGTAAAATAAGTAGATAACCTCAGAGTGGTCATTAAGCATACAATAAACAATTGTGCATACGGTACTTCAGTGTACAAGTACAACGGACAACGGAACCCAAATTATTAATAGGGCAATAGAGATGGCAATCTTGTTCTTGATCATACACATGCTTTATTTCAATATGTACGTACATACATATATCACCTTGATGATATGTGATGATTGTACTCATCTCTGAGGATCAATATGGCCTCTTGTATTATTCTTGGTTGGCTGCCAATGATGCATCAACATTTATCTTGCCTTCTCTACAAATGCTAATGTTTAGTTTGGTCAAAAGTGTCGTTTACAGCTTATATTACTCTACTCTTGCTTAAGATTGTACATGCATCAACTACGTATGTAGATAACATGGTATACATGTACCATATATGGCTCAGTCCTAAACTTTTTATTGATTCCATTGATTCTAAGCTCAATTGGCATGATGACATTGAATTGCTGGCGGAAACACTTCAGTGATATGTGTAGTGTGATTCCTTGAGGAATCAGATCAGATCAGCAAACTATATATATTAACAATCAGCTACCTGGCTAGTACTTAGTTATATGTCCACTGTTGGTAAGTTAAATGATCATGAGAGATGATAATTAGAGTTCGTACATGAGGTAATAGAAAGCTATCAGAAGAAAGAAACCGTACTTTTGCATGATTCACTAGCTTCATATAATGATGTGCACATGTGAAGTACTCCAGGGGCCGTAGACCAGTACGTTTCGGCATTCTTTGGAGCATTGTGAAATCGGCAGGTGATCTCCATTTTAATCACTTGAGGACGATGCTAATGTGTCTAGCTAATTGGGTTTAAGCTTTTAAATTGTTAAACTTGACTTGAGTTCAACCAAACCTAATGGTTTATTAGCTTATAAATTCAACTCAACTAAGTCTAAGTGTGCTATGGCTTGCTGAAATAAAGCCTCAACAGAAAATTCTGCAAAGACGCCGTACCATACTATCTAGTAATAAGCAAGCTCATAAGTATTCCTAAAAAATTAAGTATTGGTTAGCTTACTGAAGTTATAGGCTTATTGGACTTCCTGTTAACAGGAAAAGGTGAGAAAATTAGAAATCAGATCAAGTAGTAGCACATTGCACTGTAGCTTACATACCAACTAGCAGCTACATCTCTCTGCATGTGAGTTTGTGTGTGTGAAGTGGGTTTGCATGAAGTGTCACTATCTTTGCTTCTTTCCTCTGCTGCCTTCACTATTTTATCATTTCTGTGGCCAATGAGCATGCTTGATCTACGAATTATTCAGGTCTACCACTATCTACTTATCTAGTACATCCTATCACACACCCTCTCCCCTCTCTCTCTTATTAGCATGTCTGATCAGTCACATGCACACACACACACACAGCATGGCAGCTAGCAATCCATCCACCTTGGCCTTTTGTGTGTATACATCTGCATGGGCTAAACACACCTACATACACAATCATTATTGTTGCTAGGGGTCATCCATGGACTCTGTTTATTCATTGTTTTGGGAGTGAGTGCCCACTGCCCAGAAAAATGGTGGATAGATAATATCAGACTGAGCCATGATTTTAGCCTGGACTAATAGATTGTGCGTGAGATACTCCCAAGAGAGAAAAAGCATGGGAAACAAGAGAACAAAAGTGATCGGCATGCAGGTGTTAGGAAAGTGAGAACCATCAGCAGGCAGCAATAGTAACAGGCGTCTGATAAAAGTCATGTATTGGACCAGCAGCAGCAGCAGCAGCTTGTTGATGTAGCTGCTTAAAGTGACAAACTGACAACAACAAAAGTAGGGCAAGAAAAGCTACCTGGCGTGAAATCTCACTCCAGTCCTTTTCGATCTACCTTGATCTTTGATTTCATTTATTTCTCTCTCTTTTTTTTTTGTTTGTGTTCATCCAAACCTCCCTCTCTCTCTCTAGATCTCTGTGATATGTTGGTATTCGGTTTATGGCTAATTGTACCGTGGTTGCAGGTGAGTGTCCCGGGGAATAGTATGCTCAACGTCGTGACAGTTCGGTGTGGACACTGCACAAATCTATTGTCAGTGAACCTGAGAGCACTGATGCACTCACTCCCAGAACAAGATCAGCTCCAGGTAAAAATTGGATACCCACACAAAAAACACTTGCATATACTGAAAACATGACTGCACAAATGAAATCTACTTCACTGGCCGTGGTTGTTGTTGTTTTGTTTTTGTTGCTTTCGTTTTTGTTGTTATTCTGTTGTTTACCTTGTGTCGTTGTACTGGCCAATTAATTAACCACAGAACCAGAAAGCTTGAGGTGGATGGAGGGCAGTAGCCCTGGCAGCTCTTACCCTGCTTGGCCGTTTCAGAAAAAAAAAAAAAAAACTACTTTTAATTTTCTGCGTTTTCAGTAAAAAGTAGATATCTACTGAAACTTAAAACAATTCATGGCTGAGTTCATATATATTTAAAACCCATGTTAGGTGAAGTACAGCAACAGTTGCAATATGTCCCTGACTCCCTGTACAATACAGTGTCTGAAAAGGATCAGTGTCTGATAAAAGAGGGATCCTATGCATGCATGCGTTGAACGGCTTTCCTGACGAATGATACATAAACAGTGATTAGCCCAGCATTGATCCATGTTGTCGATCGTCTGCACGCGCTACCTAGTGACGCATGTACAGCATGCCAATACTGCAATCACACTCTCTAGTAGGAGTAGCTAATTAGCCTGCAATAGCTGCTAGCAGAAGCGACGCTACGCATGGACAAGTCACTTCGATGTCTGTGTTCCAACAGTGCCTACAACGTACAAATCAGGCCGTACGGGCTCACTACTACGTTTGGTACATTTTGTCTGAAGAGAAGTTTTACAGCATCATCTTGGAGTTTTACTGTTTTAGCTACTGTAAGTCAGTGTCCCATTATTGCCACAAGCATATGACAGGAATTTCGTAGTAATTTGCACCAATGCAATGCAAGTACACTACTGATAATCTTTTGTGATTAATTAACATGCGTTAAACTTATACTAATTATTATAACAGGAGAACATCAAGGTCCATGGCATCAATGGCACCTTGCATGATCAGAGCGGCCATTTGGAGCTCGGCTCTTCGTCCTCAAAGTTCCGACTTCCAATGATGTACTCGCCGCAAAACGAGCACCTGCTGCAGGAACAAACTCTGAATAATGCTCGTCGTAAGTTGCATATCTTTGTTATTATTTGCACTGGCAATGCTTTGGAGTTAATCTATATCTGGGCATACTTTTTTAGCTTAGCATCTACATGCAATCATAAGTCAATACAATTTTACTTAATTATATTTTTTTCAAATTCTTGCTTGAAATAATAGCTCCAGAGAAGAGGCAACGAGTTCCATCGGCATATAACAGATTTATCAAGTGAGTTCAGCCTTAATTTCCATATTATGTCCACGAATCTATTAATTTGCATGTTAATATAATAAAATTGCAAGTTATGTAATTTTCTGTGAATATCTTAGCAGCTTAAATAAATGTTTGATAGATTCTGCCAAATAAATAGTTGTATACATTTATATTCACGTTCAGGGAAGAGATACGCAGGATCAAGGCGAACAACCCTGACATTAGCCACAGGGAAGCCTTCAGCACTGCAGCCAAGAATGTAAGCATTATTATGTGTGTAATCTTCCATTCTCTAATAGCTAAAAAAAATTAACTACAATGTCATTCTAGCCTAATAAAGATTTTAGTGCAATCGAGGTTTAGTAATTTATTGATGATTGGAACATAACATTCTATGGTCGGTTTGAATCTTGAGACAATGTCTTACTCTCTCGCCTTCACACTGGTCCCCACTACACCTTTACTTAGCACTTTCATCTTATTAATTAACTAGAGCATTGGTGAAGTACTAGCACTTGACAGAAATTTTAAAGAGATAGGGCGCCTGAACTAATTAGCATCAATTATTTTGCATACTATTTTGCAGTGGGCACATTATCCAAATATCCATTTTGGTTTAAATTCGGACGAGAGGGTGGCAAGAAGCTTGTGGATGAGGCTGTCGCAGCAACACCGGCTCCGAAAAGATCCAAGGTTTCTACTGATAGATGTCATTGCCCTCATCAATCATCAACTGGGTGGAAGAATTAATACCACAAATTATAATGTACTGTGAGTAAAGAATTAAGGGGAAAGGGGGAAAAAATTTAGTTATATATATTACCTTACCTGGTGAAAAACATGTGAAGAGATGTACCGTACATAGTAATAGTGTTGAGTGATAAGTGGGAAAGTGAAGCATACAATCACATGAATTGCTATTAGGCGCCATGCACTTGGTTGAACTAATAAATCATTTGACCTGCCATATTATTACTGTGTGAATTTTGTTTGGAATTGTCAAACTATATATCTATATCTATCTATCTCACCGAATGAAAGAGAGGAACCGACTGTTCGAATCCAGTGCATATATTTGTAGGTTTAGTTTGCAGCTCATGCATGTATACATAACTGTGTACTGGAATGCAATCTCTTTTAATTTGTATATTGATCGATGACAGAATAATTTCTTTTTTTTTTTTTGCGACGAACAGAATAATTTCTTTGGTCCTTCACTATTTTTTTTTTTCTCATTTAGTGTTGTTTGCCTTTCTCTTTTTTTTTCGAACACACAGCAATGTGTTTGATTATTGGATTTTTACAGAGAAACAAAACGGTACTAGCAAACTATTACTATATATGTACTCACTAGCTGATGTGTACGTTCAATCGATGTACATTGTTGCATGCCTGACGGGCTAATTACATTAGCAGTAATTAATCATCTTGGCCCTCATCATTTCATCTCTTACAGTTTTAGTGGTATGATTGGACCACAGATATAGTAGATATTAGTGGGTAGCGCTGGATTCTGAAGTCTGAATGAGTTGTGCAGCTGCAGCAGCAGCAGCATATGTTTTCCATGCCATTTCATCACTTCATTAAGTAGCTAGCTAGTGTGGCAGCAGACCTAACACAGTGCAGTAAACATATGTACGTATCACTGCTACATATATATGCATCCATCATGGATCAGTAAAGCATTGTATAACTCACAATCGTGGAAAGAGGAGGTACCAGCAGTAGTGTGCAAGTGGCATTCTAGCAACCAAGAAATTCTGTCTTGAGTCACTGATGGCCTGACGCGCCATTGCCATATGGAGTAGTAGTATATATGCTATCTTGATCGTCCAAGCAGCAGAAACCAAAACGTCAGAAATGTAGGTGCGTAGCAGTAACAATTCAGGGGCAGCTGGCTGCTGCAAGGCTCAGGGGCTGAGGTTAATTCCGGCCACCCGGCCAGCGAGCTGAGGGCCGGCCAGGCACAAGGCGACGACATGCATGGCATTAACGCCGGGCGTCTCCGGCCAGCCGGACGGCCGGTCCCCTGCAGGAATGAAAACGGCCGCGCTTTTTCAATTCCGCGGCTGCGCTGCCCCGGGCGACACATTCTGCGTGCATTCTGGTCTGATGAATTCTGAAGAAGATGCCGTTACCAGACGTCGTTGCAGGCGTGGAATTAAAACTTCGGCATCGTGCGCGCTGGGAGCTTCAAATGGCTATACGTCTTTCTGGTAACTGGGTGACCCTCCTAAAATCTCGCTGTAGCCACACGAGATCTCAGACCTGGACACGCGTCGTATATCTCTAGGGGAGCGTACCCAGCGGGTGTACCCCATTTTTTTCCCATTGCGGGACACTTGTAGATATATAAATGGGCTTTTAATCTTTTTTTAGCATGACTTTAATCTTTGTTAGGAATAGGTTTTAGTTATGGTTTTCCACAGGAATGTGGATCTGAGACTAAAGGTGACAACTCCAGGCCACACTGGACCCTAGTAGACAAATGACTTTTAATCCTGGTTGCGAATGTGTTTTAGTCCCGGTTGCCAGAATTACCGATCTTGAACTAGGGTAAAAAACAATCGCGACTAAAGCCGGGAATTAATCCGGTTGGTGCCACCAATCGAGGACCTCAAACTGGGATTGAAGGATGGCTTTTAGAATTTGTTGGTGTTACCACCGGGACAAATTGGCCTTCAGTGCCCATAAAATTTAGACTAGATATTAATGCTCACATTAGTTCTGGACACAAACACAACCTAGACTAATAAAGGCACTAAACGAAAGTCATTTCTCTACTAGTAGTAGCACAATCATAATTTAAAACTTTTCCTAGTAAAGTTCAGTTCTCCCTAGTGTTATTGTGTTCAAAATTTAGTACAAACGTTTCGTGCTAAAGGTCCCCTAGTGAGATTTCTATGTGTATGACAAGTGGTAATATTTTATTACTACTTCAAAACACTAGAAGATGTCCACCATTTTGGTAGTGTATGGAAACTCCGATGATGCGCACCGAAACTCGGTGCTACTATGAGAAATTCGTTTGATGGATTCTTACCAACCATATTGTTTATCCAAATAGCTTTAAAATTATACTTCTAGAGCCGGCCCTGTTGAAAGATATCCGCTAAGTACTCTCTCTATCAATAAAAGAATCTGGTTCTCATTTTTGAAGACGTCAAACAACGTGTACTTTGGCCAAGATTATATAAGGATGATGCAAAACTAATATCATTATATTAGTCACAAAATGTATTCTCATAATAAACTTAATTCGAGACGTAACTGCTAATTAAAAGTTTTATTATAAATTTAATTAAACTTCAACAAACTTGACCGACACAGATCCTCGCGAGGCATCGTTTATGTGTGATGTCCTACCAAAAGCCCACCACGTTGAAGAAGGATGGTCATCGGCGCCGTTTGCTTTCTCGGTCCGACAGCTTGATATGCATGCAACGACGACAGAATGTAGCCCAGCCCAGGCAGCAGATTGGAACGTGCAAAGCGCGCTGCATGCGTGCGCCAAAAAGCCTGACGAAATGTTTTATGTCAAATCGCCCCAGCGATGCGATTGCCCTGACCGACTGGCCCTCATTGTTGCCCGGAGGTGACGGGCACGTTCATGCCTGCAACTGCACGAGCCATGCATGCATCATCTGTCGCGCGTGCGTGACCACTTTGATGAGCGTGTGGCCGCGGTCGGCCTGGCCCTGGCGCTGGCGGTGGCTCATGCAACTGCAAATTTGCACGCATGATGGCTAATCGGCGATCAGATGGCATGCTGCGTGCAGACGGGAACAAACTTGACAGACCACCGCCCTGCCCTGTTGGCAGCAACACTCTTAACCCTGTTTTAAATAACGCCCTAGCGGCGCTATAAGGGTTAGAAACCTTTGTCGCGATGGCCATTAGCGTGCTATATATAGCGCCGAAATAGCGTTTTGTTGAAGCTCACGCTAAATTCGTTAGCCTGCGATTTAAAACAGAGCTTTTAACTCATGATGGAGCAGTGACAGCGAGCACCTCTGTATCTCTTTTTCGATTGCTAAGACACTCACGCCAACTCTGTCTCTATACTTATCTTTAAAATTCTCGAGATTAACATAGTCCGTCATGCTATCGAGAGGAACATCATCTACAACTAAAAGTACAATGTCATTAAATCCTAAAATATTCACTCCCATGGGGAGGGTGCTAGGCTCACTTGGCTAGAATGACCTTTTGCGCGAGCACCTCTTTGTCCTTGCAAGCAATATATAGCGTGTGGTAGAAGAAGAGAGATGAGTCGTAGTGATAGACCGAGGAACAAATAAAGATATTTTTGTAGAACTATTTTTTTTGTCCTTTTTAATTAGGTGCAGCGCTAGTGAAGGTCGTGCACCAAGTCGCGCACATGGGCACAGGTATGGTTTGGCTAGCCAGGTGAAACCGTGGGGCAAAAACGCCCAGTGGCTTTATAAAAAACAGAGTTTACAACTCTAGACTTTTTTAGATAAAGAAAATATATTTCCGGCTTGGTCATTCGAGGATGCATCAGACCAAAATTATTACAGCGAGAAAGACAGTGTTACAGGTAGGATCAAAAGTCACCTGAAAACACTTGTGCACCTAAAACAAAAGTAAACGACGCGAAAAAACATCTCCAATGGGAAATCTAATCTCACAATCACAAAGATCACGCGAGACCCCGAGCACCATTGGAGGCTCGGATCCCGTGAACCGGCAACAACATAAGGCTCCGGATGCATGTGCAATGGACCGCCACCTCGATGCGGGCAGCAAAGCCGACATCCAAGGGATCTTCCAAAAGCGGCGTCTCCAACGAGAAAATGTCATCCGAAGACTCAATCGCCGCCCAACCAAAGACGATGTTGGTTTTCACCCGAGAGATCCACTTGAAGAACGAGACGCCGCCCTCGGCGAGGATAGTGGCGCCCTCGGGTGTCACCGTCGCCGAAAATGGTGAGCGACCGTTTCCACATCCCACCAAGGGCCATGCCGTTCATGTCGCCCGGTGACGTGCACCATCGCTGAATCCGCCACAACTCTGAATTCGGACTAATGTCGGCCCGTAGCAGCGACGCCAACGTCGTCGTCGTCATCCCCCGCCCGGCGGCGGCGAGGCCACGCCACCCGTTGCCCTAGGGGCCCAGATCGGCCGTAAGGCCACGGACCGGTGCCCCATGCCGGCGCCTCCATCTTGGCGGTCGTTGTGGAGGCCAACCATGGCCGGGCACGGGATTCCGATCCGATCGCAAGGCGTAGAATCGCGTGCCCGATCGGCCCGGCCAACCGTCGCTTCTCCACGCCGCCTCCGTCCAGAAGGGTCGCATCCGCCATCGTCGCCAACACATCTCGCCACCACCGGCGACGGGGATTGACGGCGGGCGCGGATCAGATCATTTGCCGGCCGAGACCTAGCGCCCGACGACGAGCAAGTTGCGCCCCACGAAGCCCTCTGCGCCACCACCAGTGCGCGATCGATCACACCATAGCCACGCTAGCGCGTGGCCGCACCAAAGTCATGGCCGCCACCGAGCTCCTCCCCGCGCGGGAGCGCCGCCTGCCGAGGAGAGACCCCGTTGCCACCATCACGGGGAGTTTCCGATTTTGCCTCCTTTGGAGGCGGCGAGGGGAAAGAGTGGGAGAGGAGGTGGGGTTGGGTGGCGGCTGGGGTTCCTCGGGCCGCCGTATGGAGCGGCCGGGAGATGAAGGAGGAGAGCCAAGCATCCGCCGGGTCGTGTAGACTATTTCTGAATAGACCAAATCTTACAACTCTAGACTAAGTGAGAGATATGAAGAAAAGTGAGAAACAACGAACCATTGAATAGAAGAAGAGCTGTGGAAGGGAGGAATGGCAGCGAAAAATAAGAGATGAAAGACGAGAGGTGATGGGTTGACGTAGGAAGCTAGGGATCTATGTACTTTAATAATAATTTTAGAAATATTGATTTTACTATGTATATACATCGAAGTGTATAAAAATTGGGCTTTGTTTTTTGAGAAAAAAGCGTGGAGCAAAGCTCCCAGTGCTTAAATTTAATACCGAAAACAAATGAGAAAGTAAGGTTTACAAAGTTAGCCGGGGCTAACAAAAGGAAAAAGAAGAACTCACCTACTCTAGGGGAGAAGGGGAGGAGCTCTAACTGTACAAAATATTTACAAAGAATACACCCAATTGTTGATTACAGAGTGAAAATGACTAGGGACTCGAGGAGATAAAGTTTAACTTCCTCCTTTAGCAAGCGTTTCCAGTTCGCCATTGAAGGTGGCTTTTGATTGAAAATATAATTGTTTCTCTCCTTCCAAATGCACCACGACGCCAACATAAAGAGGTCCATAAAGAAAGGGCCTGCAAAATCTTGTCTCGATCTATTAACATTTGATTAACATCAGCTTGTATATCCCACTGAAAATCCGATTGAAAACCATCGCTTTCGGTGATGGGCATTCAAAGAATAAGTGCATCATAGTTTCCTCAATATTTCCATGGCAAAGTACACAACTGTAGCCTTCCTCTAGAACTTTGTGTCTTCTTCTCAACATTTCTCTTGTATTTAATGTCAACTAGTAGCGACCAAGCAAAGAATTTTTATTTTTGGCATACACTTGGATTTCCATATCCATTTGAATGGGGGCGGTGGTGTGATGTCCTTGAAATGATCTTTGATACATCTTCTTTGAGGCGCATACCCAAAGTATTCCATTGATATATCCATATATCATCTTGTTCATTGTCCCCTCTAAAGAAATCCAGATCACTTTGAAAAAGAATAAATTCATTAAAAGCTGATCTAGACATGGGCAATCTGAAGAGGTCAAGTAGGTTGGTAGCTTGAGGCAACGCTTTAAAGATAAGTTTTTTGTTGGGCATATGAATGTAGTGTAGGATATTTAGTTGAGAAGGGCAACTGCATTAGTTGGTCTTCCCACACTCCAGCTGTATCACCAAAGCACCGGGTAAACAATGAGCTATCTCCTTAAAATTACCTGTCAAATTAAGAATATCCTTCCACCAAAATGATCCTCTAGGAGAAGAAAGATGAGGCACTTTATTCTGGTAATAGGCATCCCAAATTAATTGCACCCATGGGACATTTACCTTGTTATAGAATTTATGAAGATGCTTTATAAGCAAAGCCTCATTCGGACTTCTAAATCTTTTATACCAAGACCTCCCTTGTCTTTCGGTTGCATTACCATTTCCCATTTTGCTAGATTATAACCTTTGGCATTTATATCTGATCCTCTCCAAAGACATTGTTTCATATATTTATAAATTCCCTCAATCACAGTTTTTGGGAACTTGAGTGTGCACATATAGTATGTGGGTATGGATGAATCACCGAGTTGATAAGTTGTAACCTTCCAGAGTAGTTTAGATACATGGAGCTTGCTGAAAGTTTCCTCTCAATTCTACACATCAGCGGATTATAATCTTTGATCAAGGGCTTTGTAGTGCCTAGAGGTATTCCCAAGTAAGTGAAGGGTAAAGTACCTCGTTTACAGCCAAGGACACCAGTTAGAGAGGCACTTTATGGCTTGGAACATTAATGGGAACCAAGCAGGATTTCTGAAAATTAACTTTCAATCCAGTGGAAGTAGCAAAACTTTGCAAAAGGCCTTTTAAACAGAATAATTGCTTGGTGTCAGCTTGCATAATAACTAGTGTATCATCAGCATCTTGTACAATTAGGAAATGATCCACATCTCTGTTTGGGATTGGGAGATGAAAGAGACCTTGTTGAAAAGCTTTATTAACAATGCTTTGCAAGAGATCTGCTGCCAAAACAAATAAAAGTGGTGATAATGGATCTCCTTGCCTCACCCCCATTCTACAATGAAAATCTTTGCCGGGGACTCCATTAACAAGAACTGAAGATGTCCCTGTGTTTAGAATTTGCTTGATCCAAGCACACCAATTTTTCTGGGAACCCTTTTTGCTTCCAAAATGTTTATGATAGCATCATGTTCAACCATATCAAAAGCTTTCTCAAAATCTAATTTTAATATCACAATTTCTTTCTTGGAAGTATGACATTGATGCAGATATTCATAAGCCCAACCCAAGCAATCTTGTATAGTTCTTCCATGTATGAACCCATACTGATTTCTATGTATAACTTGAAGGATTATTTTTGTAGTCTATTTGCTAGCAGCTTTGTCACAAACTTCGTGACTGGAGTTTAGAAGAGAGATTGGTCTGAAATCTATTACCTTCTCTGGATTTGTTTTCTTTGGTACCAAAGTAATATAGGAATAATTGATGCTTTGTAAAGCGGCTGCATTGTCATAGAATTCATTGCACATCCTGTAGAAATCAAACTTTATGAGGTTCCAGTTATCTGTGTGTCGACAGATTTTCTCGTTTAAAAATCTATCTGATTGAGGGATGTTGGATGCGCTCCAAGATTTTTTTTAAAAAAAATAACAGGAGGAGGGGTGATGCGCTCCAAGATTCATGCAGATTTTTCATGTGCAGCCTCGTTAGTCAAAGAATCTGACACATTATATCTATGGAAAATCTGTCGATAGACAGCTAAAGACTCCCATAAAAATTATGTATTTGTATTTAGAAAATCCGAAATCTTTATAGTTTGAATTCAAAATACAGAGTATATTTGTAATTATCCAACATTCCGACTGTAACTTTTGGTCTAGCGGACGGAGAGTGCCTCTTTAGTCTTTAGTGGAGGGCATCGATCCTGAACCCAATGACGCGCCTGTCTTGGCAACAACGGCCTGTCTCCAGTTTCAGCCCGGTACGGCCCAAAATTACCTCCACAAAACGAAGTCAACTCGGCCGCTTGGTTTCCTTTCGAGTTCCGTGGGCCTGGGCCGTGGCCGTGGTTTCCTCTAGTTAACACGGTGTTATATCATATTAGTGCCACCTTTTTATTTTCTACAAGTATTAGTGCTACCTTGCGGGGCCACAAAAGCTACAAAACAAGGTACAATGTAACAAATAACAAGATTTAACTTTTGGTATTTTTATACTCTGTTCAATTTAACTATAAGAAGCTTTTTTTTTTTTTCAGATTCACTAATTTTACTATATATCTTAGTAGTGTATATCTTAGTACATTTAGTATATAGAAAAGCAAAACATTTTATATAATTTAGAATGGATGAGTTAATATATATGAAAATAAAAGATCATTTTTTATTATTAATTTACATAATATAGTCCCATCCTATCCTAAGTTATATGTTATTCCAACTTTCCTAAAGAGTCAAATCATCGCAAATTATCAAAATTTGTATAGTAAAAATAACATTGATGATAAGAAAAAGGAAAATAAGTATATATATATATATATAATTAGATTCTTCATTAACCAAATTTTCAAAGTAACAGCAAGATTAGCTTTGTACTTCTAAAAAAATCTTTGTATAATTAGATTGATACTTTCCAATTGTAGAATTCTAAAAGAATCTTTTACTTCTAATCTATCGTCAACATATATCCACATTAATAAATCAAACCGTAACAGCAAAAGCAAGATGAATTCGATCGATCGATTAATGGATCATAATCATAGAAAAACATGTTTATACTCGTTATTTGATTTCTTCACACTTTTTGTTTTGTTTTTATAGGGCTTTATTATCATGGTGATCGACCGTGTGCAAGTCAGAAAAATTATCAATCCAAATCGTTCAACTAACCCCGGAATCAGAAAGATGAAGAACCAAGATCAAGAACAAGAATGAAGCAGAATTCGGCCGTGTGCAAATCGTTCAACTAACCCCGGAATCAGAAAGATGAAGAACCAAGATCAAGAACAAGAATGGAGCCGAATTCGGCCGTGTGCTCTTAATTCCCTTTCCTAGGTTATTATATTATATCATGCATGCATGGTTTCTTTCTCCTCCCAACGAGCAATCAAACAAAAATTCGGAAAAGAAAACACGAGCAATCTCATCTGGTAAAAAACTGGTGATCGTCGCGGCTGCAACAATCTGCAGTCGATCGATTAATCAATCGCAGGAGTTCATCTTTTTCCTATGGGGATTGGTTGGTTGGTTCTGGTTGCCATGCGAAAGATCGGGATCGGACGCGAGTCCAAGAAACCGGCCGGCAGGAAGAGAGACGTACGGCGCGACGGCGGTCACGAGCACCTTCTCTCCTCGCGCTGCGACAAGCATCTCCTCTCCTCGCGCTGCGACGGGCTCCGCCAGAATCCGGCGCCCTGGAAGCTAGCCCAGACGGCCGCCTCCGCCTCAGCGATCTCGTCACGCCTGGCCGCCGCCGCGCCCGGGGCCAGTGGCAGAAGTCGAGGGCGTCCCCGTTCCGATCCTTGGCCGCCGCCGCGGTCGGTGAGAGCGACGCGGCTGCGTCGGACGCGAGGAGCCCCGCCTTCTTCTTGGCCGCGGCGGCGGCGCGGGACGCGCGCCGGCGCCTTGCCCGGGCACGGAGCGCGCGTCGGCACAGCGCGGCGGGCACGCGCACGGCCGCGAGCACGACGAGCTCCACCACCGCGCAGGGGAAGCAGCAGCAGACCGCGGCGCACTCCGCCGCCGTCCCGCCCGCAACCTCCCCGCACCGCGGCTGCTCCCGCGCCCGACGCCGCTCCTCCCGCTGCCGCCGCGCCTCCACGGGCGGGGACCGACGCAGCCGCCGCTCCTCGTCCTCCAGCGCCCGCGCCGCCGCCGACCCCATCCCCCGCCCCGTGGTCATGGACGCCGACGCCGACGCCGACCGCCGGTGCTCGCGCCGCTGCTTCTGGTGCTCGTGGCGCCGTCCGTCGCGCGCGTGCTCCTCGCAGGCCTCGGCCATCGTAGTCGTCGTCGTCCCCGATCGCGCGCTGCACGTCGTTTCCGCCGCCGCCGCCGCAGTCAGAGACCGCGGCGCGCCGGCATCACCTGGAGATTCGTGCGGCGGTGAGCGAACCGGCGGCTGTGGCTAGGGCACGAGATGCATTCGCACGGGGAGGCGGCATGCGCGGGGCGCCGCCGTGTATATATGAGCGGGGTCTTCTCCGGCTGACGAGTGGGGCCCCTCTCACATCATATACACGAGGGCAGGGCGTGCGCGTCCGTCCGGGGAACCCGTTACGCCCCTCCACGGTTTCTGGTGGTGCCGAGGCTGACACGTGGGGTCCACAGAGCTCGATTCTTTTATCCCTACCTCTCCTCTTTTTAGTTGCTCGTTGGCAACATTATGCACCTGATGTTAAAATTAGCACCTGATGATGAAATTACATGAAAAAGACTTTAGTTTTGAAGCTACATAGGTCAGTTTTGATCGATCGGCGTCGTCTTCTCCTTCGTCGGGTAGGTATGTTACAACTATCATATCGTGCCATTTTTCTTTTTTGATTCAAAAAGCATTCATTCTCATGATGGGGGAAGAATTTGGTACAAGGAACCTCTTCCAAATGCAAATAGTGTTCTTGTAGTGCATTTGGTTTTCTTGTTTAGTTTTATGATGAAAATTATAGGGTTCATCTCCTTCCATGAAATCTTCACTATCACGTTCAAATGCTTACCTGGTCTTGTTTAATCTCCTTCCATGAAATCGTCACTATCACGTTCAAATGCTTACCTGCATTTGTTAAACTACTAATTTCAAAATTGATGGTATATTTTATCGATTTGTTTGAAGCATGTAAGTAAGATGCTGGTGTGCGAGGAATTTGTTGACCTGCGAAATTGGTCTTGTTGCGATTGCGATCATGGAGGTAAATAAATAATTCAGGAACGGAATGCGGCGCCCACGTACGTGCATTGCCATTGATATGATGCTATATATAATATGTGTGATCTAATCCTTAGAAGAAGGACGGTGGCGGCGCGCGTGGGCGGCCGGCGGCGATGGTGGACGGCGGCGGGCGGGAGATGGACTCGCCGAGGTTCCGCGCCATCCTGCGCGCCACCAGCGGGCGCCGGAAGCGTGCGCCCGACGTGAAGAGCTTCTCGCACGAGCTGAGCTCGCAGGCCGGCGTCTGCGGCGGAGGCGGAGGCGGCGTGCCGGCGATGCGCAAGATGGTGCGCGGCGGCGGGCTCGCCAGCACCACCCCGGAGGAGTTCATCGGCGCCATCCGGACCAAGTTCATCCGCCTGAAGGAGGAGGTGGACAGCGAGCTGGGCGTCCTCGCGGGGACCTCGTCGACGTGCTGGCGCGAGCGGGCGACGGCGACGGCGAGGCCGAGGACCACCACGACTGGCGCGTCGCGCTGGAGGACCTGCTGGTGGTGGCGCAGCGGTGCGCGGAGATGAGCCCCGAGGAGCTGTGGACCCGCTGCGAGGGCGTGGTGCAGGGCCTCGACGACCGCCGGCAGGAGCTCCCGCGGGGCTCCCGAAGCAGGCGCACACGCGGATCCTCTTCATCCTCACGCGCTGCACCCGCCTGCTGCAGTTCCGCAAGGGCGCCGCCGTGGGCGGGTGCCGCTACGCCGACGTCGACAGCAACGTGCTCGGCCTGCACCAGCTCAGCGACCTCGGGCTCTACCCGATCCACGTCGACAGCGGCGACCTCGGCCGCAAGAGCACCTCCAGCCTCACCGAGCTCAAGGAGCGCCTCATCAGGCGCCGGATGCTGGAGCACAAGCAGCTCACCGTCGACTTCTCCCCGGCGAGGATCTTCTCGCCGTCCTCCGGGGACGGATCGGCCGCTGCTGACGGCCACTCCCCAGTGGCAAGATAGCGTCGTGGAAGAAGCTCCCTTCCCCGCCGAGAAGAACAAGATCAGCAGCAAGAACGCCGGCGGCGGGGGTGACGCCGGCGCCGCGGATGCCGCCGCCGCCGCGGGTGGCGACGACAGCCCGGCGAAGAAGAAGCCCGTCACCCGGCACGGCAAGACGACGGTGGACGAGATCGTGGAGCGCGTGGACGCGGCGAGCGTCCACATCCACCCGGACGGGCTGGCGTCCCTGGGCGGCGACGCGGCCGTGAACCTTGCGGAGATCCCGTCCCGGTACCCGGAGGCGCAGCAGATCATCGTGGACGGCAAGCCCCGGATGATCTGCCGCATCTGCGACTTCGAGATCCCCATGGCGTGCGCCGAGGGCCACTTCGTGGTGTGCTCGCTTGCCGACCGCTGCGACGCCAAGGGCCACAGCGCGGACCAGCGCCTGCTGCGCGTCGCCGAGGTGCTCGACCGCGTGCTCGCCTGCTTCGACACCCGTGTCGTCGTCGGCGGCGGCGGCAGGGCGAGCTCGTCGTCGGAGTCGGACAACCCAACAACACCGCCGACCACGACGCGCTGTCCCAGCTGCTGACCGTGCCGTCCACGGAGCTCTTCTCGGACGGCGCGCTGACGCTGACGCCGGCGTCGGGGAGCATGCCGCAGTCGCCGCTGCTGACGCCGCGGACGAGCCACGCCGAGTCGCAGCTGACCAAGCACAAGGCGTTCGCGGAGCTGGAGAACTTCCAGCAGATCGAGAGCCTGCTCGCCATCGCGCGCGGCGTGGAGGGCATCAAGAGCTCCGAGTACAACTCGCTCGAGGACCTCAGCTCCTACCTCGAGGACCTCAACGCCGTGATCGACACGCGCAAGGTGGACGCGCTCGTCGTGGAGACGTTCGGCCGGAGGATCGCCAAGCTCCTGCAGGAGAAGTTCATGCAGCTGTGCGGGCAGATCGACGACATGGGCGGCGCGGCGGCGGACCACCAGCAGCAGCAGCAGCAGCTGCAGCTGCTGCACCCGATCGACGAGGAGGGCCCGATGATGGACGGCGTGACGACGATGAGCTCGCGGGCGACGACGACGCTCAACGGCGGCGGCAACGCGAACCGGTTCAAGGACCGCACCTCCATCGAGGACTTCGAGATCATCAAGCCCATCAGCCGCGGCGCCTTCGGCCGCGTGTTCCTCGCCAAGAAGAGGGTCACCGGCGACCTGTTCGCCATCAAGGTGCTCCGGAAGGCGGACATGATCCGGAAGAACGCCGTGGAGAGCATCCTGGCGGAGCGCGACATCCTCATCTCCGCGCGCAACCCCTTCGTGGTCCGTTTCTTCTACTCCTTCACGTGCAGGGAGAACCTGTACCTGGTCATGGAGTACCTCAACGGCGGTGACCTCTACTCCCTGCTCAGGAACCTCGGCTGCCTCGACGAGGGCATGGTCAGAACATACATCGCTGAGCTCGTGAGTTGCCGCCATTGCCGATGCCGTTTGTTGCTTTGTGGTCCTGTCCATCCTCTCATCTTTGCTGCAACAACTGCAAGCAGGTTCTTGCGTTGGAGTACCTGCACTCCATGAACGTGATCCACCGTGACCTCAAGCCTGACAACCTGCTCATCTCTCGCGACGGTCACATCAAGGTAATTGGTGTCAGTACAGTCGATGAATGTGTCCGTCAGGTAATTGTTGACCTGAATGAATTCTTGTGCAGCTGACCGATTTCGGGCTGTCCAAAGTGGGCCTCATCAACAGCACGGACGACCTGTCAGGCCCGGACGTGAGCAGCGTCCTCGTCGGCGATCACCAGCCGACGGACGCCGAGCACCGGGAGCAGAAGCGGCAGCAGCGGCAGAGGCAGACGGCGGTGGGCACGCCGGACTACCTGGCGCCGGAGATACTGCTCGGCATGACCCACGGTTCGGCTTCAATCGTCACTGCCTGCTGCATCTTCTGTTCGGCTGACTTGTGATTCAGTCACATGGTCTGTTTGATTTCCGACAATACGTGCATTGCAGGCCCAACTGCAGATTGGTGGTCGGTTGGCGTCATCCTGTTCGAGCTGCTCGTGGGGATTCCTCCCTTCAATGCTGAGCACCCGCAGGTACTTAGTATGTATGCGCATCGCTTGTCGGAAATTCCCTGTTTGTTAATATGTACAATGTGGAATGAATTTGAATTTGGAAGTTTGTAACTCTGTATGCAATGCAAGTGGACTAAGTTTCAGAACTGAATTGGCAAATCCTTTTCAGTTTCTTAACACATATACTAGTTTGATATAAGAGCTCTTTTACAATACTTGAAATTGCCTCTCATTGCCTCCTATTGCCTCCACAAAATAGCATTTTTGTTGATTTAGGGTAATAAAGTAATTTTGCATATTCCCTATCCCCACCCCGGCGCCCCTTCCGGACCCGACCACGACCGACGGAACCCCGACCGGACCCGACACCATCCTCTCGCCCTCGCCCTCGCCGCTGCGACAGCCGCCCGCCCGCCCGCCCGCCGCCGCCCTCGGCGTCGCGGATCGAGGGAGCCCGCCGGTCAAGCGCCGCCTCCGTCGCCAAAGCCACCACCGACTAGGGATCGGGGATCTCGCCGAACAGCACCGCCTCGTCGCCAAAGCAACGGCCGCCCCGCTGGCTCCTCGCGCCTTGAGCGCGGAGGCGAGGCGCGCTGGCGCGGCGCGTCCGTCGGTCCGTCGTCGGCGAGGCGGTGGCGATGGCGCCGGCTTTATCGGCGCGCCAGCGCCGTCGGGAGGGCCCGGCGACAGCGGCGGCGCCCGGCTGCAACCGCTCATCGTCGCCATTGCGAGAGCCCTACAGTGTACTTGACCAAGATTCGTGTCCATGATTCAACCTCCGGACCTTCAAAACTTTCAGATTTAGACATCCGATGATCATATATATCTCATTAGGAAAATCTTGTAGAGTATCGATGCTTCATAAACACTCTATAACGCAATTTCTCGATGAACCAATACTACATGAGCCATATAGCAAGCAACTATTATTGCATATAACATGTTTAGTTCACTTGAGTTGTTAGTGTTACAGAGGAAATGGGAAATTGTTTGATAAAACAATATACAACTAAGACTAATACTACTTCGATGAAAGATACCATGGGTCCTATTCTATGTAAATTTGTCAAGTGCCAAAATGTATTCTACCTTAAGGCTTATACAATTTAGGGCATGTTTGGATCTCCTAGGTATTATTAGAATCTGGATTCTTGATAGTAATGTAGAATTTGGATTCTCGGATTAAAAATAAAAAGGTATTTTTGGATCCTGGATTATAGACAGAGATTATATATGGTGGAAGGTGCTTCACATCCAGTAAATAGCATGGTGGAGGTGCTTATTTGGATCCGGTGGTTGGATAAAAATCTGGAATCCACTTGTTTGGGTCTTATTCTCATAATTTTTAGGAGATCCAACAGGGCCCTTAATGTGAGTGTGTTGAAGCTAGCAACGCTCCATGTCATATGGTTTATAGAACGATTCTAACCAACATTGCAGTTTGACTTGCCATTTATGGAAACCACAACACCACACATCCGGACAAAACCAACCTAGTTCCTACATCTATATGAATGCGGATCTTTGCAGGGGCATGAACCTTGCAAATAACATTTAGACACGCTAAACTTGAACTCTAAAGATTCAATGATCAAAAGCAAAATATAAAAGCCCGACTTACAAGTTACAAATAGAACTTCTAGCAATATATGATCAAGGAGGATTGATCAAATTCGTGCGAGAACAATTACATTTCAGTTGATACTTGTGTCAAATTTTAGCAACCATATAGAGTAGTAGTTTTTGATGTCATCCTCACATGAATGAGCTACCAGCCACTAAGGCAAAGCACCGATAAATTTTTGACGTTTCTTCTTTTAAGAATTTGTTTTGCATTGTGTGTGTCCGTAACTCGAATTGTTCAGTTTTATTCAATTTCTTTCACTTTATCTTGCATCCGAAATAGCAGCCGCCTCTCAAGTTTAATTGAATTATGGTCGATACATTTTATCAAGTCTATAACTTTTTGTCTCGGCTATGGTGGCTTCCTCTCGGTGGAACTTGCGTAAACTCAACTTCCTCTTATGCTAAATGAAAGATTAAGCACGTAATACGTTTGTTTGGTGAAGATCTTTGGATGCACGGCACAACGAAGATGCTTTATTTGGGTGTGCATTGCGGGATGGTGAAGACATGTCAATGTAGTGATGTGTCTTTCTGCGTGATTTGAGACGAAATACCTTGTAAACGAAAGTCTGAATTTCTTGTAGAATTCAAATTGGCAATGTAGTGCTCTCTCTACCGAAGTTGTGGCGAAATGCGAAATGCCTAATATCTTGCACTTCTTGCAAAATCCAAATTCAGAAAATTAGGTTTGGAGAGGTAATCCCTAGCCGCATTGTCAACCATTCCATCATATTCCCATTGCATTGCATCCACGAGCTCATGATTCCCCGTCTGCCGCCCTGTTCACGTTTTGCCCACAAACACAAAAAGCAGCAAGAACGCAAGCAAGCTCTCTGTCGACCACAATTTCAGGCACCACACATGCCCGTCGCTGATCCGGCACAATTCAGATTCAGAGCACGCCATGGCCTCTATGTAAATGTGCAAACCGACCGAAAAGAATCAAATATCGCGTGTGTCCCGCGGCGCCGTCCTTTTTTGGGCCACACGAAAAGGCGGTGCAGCCGGAGGACCACGTTGGCTACACGCTTCATTCTCCACCATTCATGAAATGAATTTTTGTCGGTATCACCTAAACACACTCCTGTGCCCAATTGTCGAGCCTGCTTCACTTTCGATCGCATCATTTTTGGTACGCTTTTTGGAGCATAAGACTGCATCATTTATTCTTTACTTTTCGGTCTTGCACGATTATTAGATTGCTCGGTTTTTACAAAAAAAAAAAAAAAAAACTTTTGGAGCAATGAGCACGCTAGCCCGCAATGCAATCGCAGAAGCACCCAAGGTGAAAGGATATACGGAGTACATGCCGTAAATTCAGACTCGGACACCTTATTATCAAGACACGCATGACATTACATACATAGTACGGAGTAATAACTAGCTTTAAGCACGAGGACAATCAAACGACCATTCACATCAAAGTAGCTAAGCTATAGTTTTTGGTCACCGGACTACGTACGTGAAAACTCGACAATCTCAAGTAACACCCAAAGATTCGATCACAAATAAAGCCTCTTTTGGTCCACCATGGAGTAAGTTCAGACCGAAGGTTGAGACAGAGCAACCGACTATCCAAGCAAATGCTTTTCCGATTCAGGCATTGCGGAGTTGGGTGATGCCGCAACCTTCTCATGATCATGAACTTTGTGGAACTTCTTGTGGCTTGCCAATCCTTTGCCGGATGTGAAGACCTTGCCACGTGAGCTTGCGGTCGTGGGTTTCGTCACCTTCACCACATGTGAAAGATCGATGAACTTGAGCTTCACATCGAGATGTGGCTCTCACGGCATCATAGCATAGCAAAAGGAGCCGGACTGCAACAAATGTCGATAAGAAAATCAGTTTACTCAATATATTGTGTTATGTCAAGTAGCTATGTTTCAAACAATGAGAGATAACAAATGCAGGTTTCCATTCAAACCATAGAATAAAACTTGGTGAAATCTCAAGCCAATCTACTATCGTATAAGCAAAGTGTCAAAGGTCCCGACATGGTTATGCATAGCAAAGAAAGAGTAAGCTCCAAATTTTACAAATGCAAAGTCGAGAAACCATCTCATCGCGTACGTAAGCCATCTCTATTGGATATGTACCAAACCGTTGAGAGCATCACAAACAATCTATAAGAAAGGACAAATGGAACTACTGTCTACACAAACATCTCATTGTGCTCCCGAGAGGCTTAATGAAACAATGTAATACCACAAATTAGATGCCTAATAAAATCACATGTCCACATTTCGATGAGTAATTGTCGGGGTTCAGATCATCAATTTGCGTGAGTGGTCCAAAACAACATAGTAATAGGATTGCTTCAAAGGTTAGGCATCCTCGGGACAAGAACTCGAACACAATCTTCCCGCTTTTGCAAACATCCAACTACTGATTATCTATTATGGATCGATCAAAGATAGCACATGTTGAATCATATGTACTCCTATGAACCGACCGAGGAACACCACTTAGGAGTCCAATCAAATACCACAGAGGTGTTTGCCGAAATCACGGGACGCATAGTGTGAGTACAGAACTACTGTCTACACATTGCATTATTGTTCAAGCATCTTAGCACTTGCATTGTTAGCATCTAAATTACAGTACCTTATTTGTGGGCTTCAACGACATATCCAATATAGCGTAACATTCGGCGGCGTGGCTGATTGGCGGTGGAGGAGCACGCGTCCAGGTGTGGAAGTGGGGAGGGGATTCGGCACTCACCGGTCAAGCACGGGCGCGGGGCGGAGGGAGCCTCGCCGGGAGGGGGCGTCGGCGAGCCCCAAGGCGGTGTGGAGACGGTCGGCGGTAATCGCACCCACGGCGACCGTGGGACGGCGTCGTCGATGTGCCCGTGGCAAGTGCGCAGCGGCCTAACCAGCGTCCTCGTGCAGGGGCGGCGGTCGGCTCCCGCCGGGCCTCCCGCTCCTCGCCACCTCGCGCCGAGGCCCGCCGTCGCCTCTCCAGCGAGTGCTCGCTAGCGGCGATCGAGAACAGGGCGAAGCGGCGCGCTCGGCGTGGCTCCGCGACGCTCGCCACTCGCGTCGGGCAGAGGCTCGCCGTCGCCTCTCCCACGCGTGCGAGATCCGCTCGGCGGCCCGAGAACGAGGGGCGAAGCGGCGCGCCGGCGCCGCCCCCTTTCGCCAACTTCAGCGGGGGCGAGGCCCACCGTCGCCTCTCCCACGCGTGCGAGATCCGCCGTCGGCGCCTCCGCCGCCGCCGCGCGCCTCCACACACCGTCGCCTCTCCCACGCGTGCAGATCCGCCTCGGCGCGGCCAAGACGACACCGGCGGCGGCTGCCCCTCTCTACTTCTCCCCAAGCCCTCTCGTGGATGCCTCGAGCCCCACGCCGGCGGATCGGCGGCGATCCCCAACCACCGGTGCCGCCGACTTGACGAATGACGAACCCTAGAATGAGTTATGAAAAAAAAAACAAATCCAACTAACTATAGTAGTTGTATTATCCACGCTAACTATACTAGCAAAACAATATTTTGTGTTTATGGAGTTACCATTTTACCCTTGACAAAAAAAAAAAGAATTACGAGAATGCAATTACCGCCCATTCTTAATCCCTTCATTTTGCGGAGGCAACGGAGGCAATTTTGCTCCTATGGGCCACTGTCATAGACACAACGGGAGGCAACTTTTGCCTCCATGCCTTTTGCCTCCCATTGCCTACGGCCTTTGTAGCCGTCGGATCGGCCGCTCTCGATCGACGTGAGCCATCGAATTTTTCCCCAATTATTGTAAAAAATTTCTTGATATAATGATCAACTTCATTGCAGATAATATTCGACAACATAATGAACCGAGAAATACCTTGGCCACAAGTACCAGAGGAGCTGAGTTTTGAAGCGTATGATTTGATTGACAAGTAAGTCAGAAAACAAACATATGAGGTTCTGAAAGCTTTCACAATCATACATGCGCCCACTAGGTCTTCATATGTGCTCCCTACAAATTGCCACTTTGAATCATTTCCGAATCGTATTAGGTTGTTGATGGAAAACCCGGTGCAAAGATTAGGCGCGACCGGTGCTGGAGAGGTACTCTCTTTTCTAGGTCTTCTCATTTATCCTATTCATAAGAAATCTCCAGTCTTGCGCACGCGACACTAACTGAAATGTGTTATTAGAGCAGGTAAAGGCTCATCCGTTTTTCAAAGACATCAACTGGGACATGCTTGCCAGACAAAAGGTTACTGCTAAACAATATGACAGTTTTGAATTTTATTCTATAGCTAAACAATGAAAAATTGACAACAACAAAAAAAATCAGGCACCTGATATATTTGGGATAAGTGAATAAATAAATAAATTCTAGCGGTACCAAATTTCAGGCAGCTCAAGTCAGAAACCATGTTCTTGTCATGTAGGTTGTGTTCATCCCTTCCACAGATGATGAGTACGACACGAGCTACTTCGCCTGCCGCCACGCCTGGGGCACCGCCGACGAGCAAGTCAATGCAGCTGGCAACGATTACGACGACCGGAGCGAGACTAGCAGCATGAGCTGCGGCAGCAGTCCACATAGTGACTACGAGGAAGATGTGAGTGTCCTTTATGGCTGTATCATAACCTGATCCCTCCTTGTGATTCTTTGGAGAGCCCGATTCTCATCTCATCTCATCTCATCTCATGAATCTGAATTTAATTGGTAGCAGGGTGATGAGTGTGGCAGCATGGAAGAATTTGGCGCGCCATTGTCGGTGAAATATTCTTTCAGCAACTTCTCATTCAAGGTGAACTAAATATTATCTGAAGATTTCCCTGTTGCATTGCATAGTGGTTTTCTTTTCTGAATGTTGACACCAATGCGTGTTCTTTTTTAATCTTGTCCTTGATGACTGAATTTTCCTTCTTTTTCTGTGATGTGCAGAACATCTCTCAGCTAGCATCCATGAACTACGATCTGATGACTAAGCACAACTTGGATCCCGTGCAGTCCTCGAAATCTTGAGAGCCCCGGTAGAGGTAGGTAATTAATGTTGCATTTCTGAATGTCGTAAGCTACAGGATGCCTGGACACTAATAGAACCTACACTGTTCAGTTTTTGGTAGTCAGGAACTAAACCTCACCAGTCACCACACCAGCAGGCTTTGACCGAAGATGGTTGTGTGTGGCAATGAACCTGCAGTTTCGTCTGGAACAAACCTGTTTCCCAGTCTGGTTTTCTTTGTGCAGTCAAAGTAAAATGCGCGCCAAATCCCAATCAGAAGTTGTGGTGAGATGAAGAGTTTATACGTTGTAGGGAAGCTTCTTCACACGAAGGATAGGCAAAACAAATTGCATTAATAGCTTGCACTGAGACAGTGCGTTATCAGAAGATATATAGAATGGTATCCACCGTTGTAATCTCTGACAACTGGCTGCAGATACATTGTGAATATGAACCTTGTTTGTAGAAAGATGGCGCAATAGATAGCACTGTAATCTCTCTCCTTTTTCTTTTGTAAAAGGATATTTCTAAAACAATGATTTTTTTTTTTAAAAAATTTCACTCTTGTTACGCCACTTCGATGGTGCGACAAGACAATACTGTCACCGTCAACAGGAGCGGCACAGCAAGTTTTTTCACGTCAGAAATGTTGTCGAATCGCGCCATATCTTGCCGCCGCCAACGCATGTGGCACTATATTGTTTGGTCATGCTAACTTCCGATGGTGCGACAAGACAATACTGTCACGCCAACGGAGTGGCGCGGCAAGCTTTTCCATGTCGTAAAACGCCATCGAATGTGTTGTATCTTGCCGCGCCAACGCATGTGGCACGACTATATTGTTTTGGTCGCGCCAACGTGCTGGTGTGACCAAAGGGCCTATGCCGCAAATAATGTTCTCGAGCGGTAATCCTTAAAATATTGTTTCAAAAAAGATTAACATTATAAAATCGCCTTCCCTCCATCTTTCATCCACCTCGGGCGGGAGCCAAGCGCCGGCGAGCCTGCCTCGCCGATCACCGTCCGCGTACTCGCCGCTGGCCGTCGTCCAGCCTTGCCTCGATGTCCGCACCCATTTGAAGGCCACCGTTGGGTCCGCGTCATCCAATGGAGTTCCCGATGCTGACCGCACGCATCAAGACCTTACCGTTGGCGATTCGCTAGCCAGCAGGCCCGCCTCCCTGCTCCAGTCACTGACAGGTAGGGCCGGCTGACTTCATGGGCCTGCGCTCAGCAGCTAGAAAAGAGCAGATCAGGGTCGTCATAGCGTTTACGTTTATTTTGAAAATGCTTTTCATATTTCCGTTTAAATCTTCTAGAATCCATATCTCCAAAAATATAAGTCCTTTTTGAGTCAAACAAGTTTTGTTGGGTTGCTCTTGGTCAGATCTACATGCCAAAAATATAAAACATGACTTTTGAGATACTTATATATATAAATTTATTTTATTCTTAATATTTCTTTAATCTTGTAAAATACATAACAAATTCTAGGAATATCAGAAAAATGTAAAACAACTTTTGTTGGTCTTATTGTGTTCTTACTGCTATTCATTTGCTCAAATTTTATTTTGTACATTTCAAAATTTGAATTTTTAAAATGATAACTTTGAACAACATTTTAAAACATCAAACAATTTCGGCTAAAAAGTCATGAACTTACACATGAGATTTGTGATCAATGTTAGACCACCATGTCGGATGAACAAATAATCAGATGATCAAACATAAATTTATAGATCATGAGAAGTTATAAAATTTTATTTGTGGCAACTTTTTTCTTTTGAATTCATTTTGTCAAGGAAAAACGTTTGAATTTATCAATTGAATTTTGAATTTCTCAAAAACTTCAAATGGAGAAACAATGAAAAACTTTGTAGATCTTGATAAGTTATAAAAATTATAGTTGGCAATTTTTAATTTGAAATCATCTTATCATGCAAAACTACATTTGAATTTCAAAAATTTTAAATTTAAATTTTTCAAATGACCTTGGATGGGAAACAACCAAAATGAAAATTATATATCCCAAAACGTTATGAAACTTTGTAGTTGACAACCTTTTTATTTGAAATTATCTTGTCATGCATGCAAAACTATGTGTGAATTTCTCAAATTTGAAATTCAAATTTTGTAAATGATTTTGGATGGAGAAACTACCTACATGAAAATTTATGAAGCATTGTAGTTGACAACGTTTTAATTTGAATTCGTTTAGGGTCTCAAACAATCAACTTACACACGATTTAATATAATATGTGGGGAACTGAAATGGCTTATAGACACAATCCAGTGAAAATGTTAAACTGAGTTTTGTGAACTACACAACTAAATTCGGTAGCAAGATGGATCGGTAGCCCTGAGGTAAAGAGAGATACCATGCCATCACAACAAATCATCTACTCACTTGCATGTACATAACATAGACTAAAAATGTACTACCGTTAGTTGATAAACAATTGGACAAACAATTCATTTCAATCCATTAATGTCAAACAACTCATATTTTTGTTTTTCCAATAAGTTTGGACACAATCTCAAGATCAAACTCATGACAAGTCAAATAATGAAATGTTATTGAAAGTGGATTGCTAAGTATCATATATAGCACAAGATAATATATGACTCATTTTCTTATGGGCAATCGAGAACCTGGGCACTCTGGATGTATGTGGAATTACATTCAGGTCTGAATTAACATCATGCAAGTTGTGGCAGCAGTATGTCAACACAGAAGAAAGCCACTAGGGGATGCTCACGGCCGCAGGAGAGGAACAGTGGGCACGAGACTTCTCGGCTCTGACAGAGAGCGGCGCCGATGGAGAAGCCTGTACGAACGTGGCTGTGGGAGCGTGAACCAACCCGCACCGGTGGCCACCGGCATGCTCACCAGAGCGTAGGAGCCCTAGGAACAGAGAGGGACAAGGCAAATATCCAAAGAGATGACACCCGTCCAGGCGAGGCAGTTGGAAGCCGACGCCATCCTCTCTGGAATCAAACCAGAAATACATCCGGGATACCATGAAATCCTAAAACAATAAATCAATCAACTATGGGATCAGATAATCCCGAGCTCAAATCTAGGGAGAGGGAGCCGTGAGTGAAGGTACCTGCCGACCTCTAGCGATGACGGCCACGAGCGAGCCTCTTCAAATCGGCGAAGCCGAGGGTCCGGCGTGCCTAGACAGAGAGGCGCAGAAGAATCGCCACCAGGATGAGCCCACGGTTCCATTCGTGTGAGTGTGCGCGGATTGAGAATACAAACAGTGTCCTGTCCGGATTGGGTTATTGCTGCCCGCTCTATTTTGTGCTAGCGGGTGCCGAACCCAATATGACCGACCCATTAACGAAACAAAACCCGTGCAGATCTTCAACATCATCCAACGGAGGAGCGCGGATCAGCTTCATTTTCAGGCGGCTGTGGTGTGTACAATAGCAAAGATGATAAACAAAAAATGATGGCCAGTATTATAACATTTATTTATAGAAGAGTAAAATTCATTAGCTCAATCATCATCAATGCAAAAACAAAAGGAGAATATATTGAACTGAATCATATATATGTAGGGCATGCCATTACAATTACAAATGATGGCTAACTCAAAACTCATCAAATAAATACGACATATGGGCCGGCCGGCTAGCTTTACATTTTTATTAAATGTGCAATATATAAGAAGAGCCTTTGAATTTTGAACAAAACAAACGTGAAACGAAATGTACGCCAATTGAGCTAGCGGCCGGCTAGAGGAGAGGCGAGGAGAGGAGAGTTTGGTCTTTGGAGAGCGAGCGTGGCAATATGCATGTGCAATATAGTTATGGACCATATCAGATCATGATCCGTCCGGCGAGGGAAGACTATCTGTGCGCCTGGTAGAAAAGACGAGTCCATCAGCAATAGTCGCGTACTTCCTGATCACAGCTATATCATCGCTGGACCATTCACCTTCAGGACCCGCCTGGCACGGGCACTTGTCGGAGAGATCATGTTCCACACCGATGATCCAGGTGGTCAAGTCCTTGTAATCCTGATTTGTCGAACTATTGACCTTCTCGTCAAGGCGGCCGAGCTTCGCCAACTGCTCCTTGGCCCCGCTAATGGTTTTGTTGATCACCTGGATGCACTCGCCCGACGGTGGACTACGTTCATCCTTGAGTCTCCCCGCAAAGGTCGTGAGCTTGGTGAACATGGCGGTGAAGCCGGCGATGGTGGCCCTGTTGTTGCTGCCGTTGATGGACGTGGCGTACGGGAGCAGGAGCTCGTAGCACATCCTGGCGTCGTCCGGTCTTGAAGATACTTCGCCGCAGCGGGTGCGGATGAAATCCTGTGCCGCGACGGTGGTAGGTAGGTTCTCCACTAGTGGTGGCTGTGTTAGTCCAGCTACGGTGGTCGGTGATGCTGCAGCGGCAAAGACGATGATTGCCACTACAACAGCAGGCCGGGGAACCCCTGCTGCCATCGACTTTGGAACTACGCTCATATTCTTTTTCTTGGATCTATCGATATCTTAGCTATAGTTCATTTGGCCACACCATCTACCTATATATCCACAAATCAGAGCTACTATATATAGAACTTAACCCACGCGTGCATGCTTGATGCCTGCTTTAACCGGAGGTTTGTATGCCCGCTTGTTGGGTGGTGAGTTTTCATAATACATCAGAAGGAAGCGCCCTGCCAACCAAAGGCCGCTGGGGATGCGGGGCCAACAAGGTGCCTAGCTTGGCGACGAGAATTTTACTGTCTAAATTAACTTCTTTTCTCCCTAATTAAGGGTAGTCCTTATGATCACGGATTCCATAACAGCTACATAATCGAAAAGTCATGTATAGAAACTAACGTATATGGTGGAGGGCGGTTTATTGGCTCAATCAATGTTGCCTTTTTTTTTCTTCCCATGTACATCGTCTTCTTCATTATCGTCACCTCACTGTGCTCACCGTGGAACGTTGCCACGGGGACCACAGCATTGTTGGTCGTTCGTCGTCCATAATCCATTTCATCCATGTGCTGCTATAGTTGCCTGTGTGCCAGTCACCAAATGTCGATGTCTTGGAGCCAGGGGTTCCCGACACACCGGACAAGTGAAAGAGAGCGTCAAGACTACTTGCGGCTTCAATGGAATGTTAAGAGAGACACGAGAGAATTATACTGGTTCATGCCTAATGCCCTACATCCAATGGTTGCTACGATCCAATTAGTCTTGCACCGGCGAGGTGCTTGTAGTAGGGGTTTACAAACTCTCTAGGAGAGGGACGGATCCCATGTCCTAGAGGCGATACAAAACCTTGGGGAGAGGGATGGATCCCAGGTCCCTGAGGGTGAGTCTAAGAATGATTGTGCCTAGTGCCAACATCGATGGTGAAGCTACATGGGTGTTGTGTTGTGTGCAACGTCATAGCCCCCTCTTCTAGGGACCGAGCCTCCCCTATTATAGTCCAAGGGTGGGTCGGTCCGTAGTGACACAAATGGTGGAGTGCTGAGGAAGCGAGTGGGGCGTTCGTCCTTGGCTTCTCCTGAGGTTCGATCAGCTGGTGTTTGGCGTAGAGGTGATGACTCAGACGATAAGCACAATAGGGATTTATCCGGATCATGTCGTGCTTGGTTTCTACCCTTGCCTTCGAGATGAAGCATTTGGTGAAGCCAATTTTACCGCCGAGACTAGAATTAGAGCATAGTATGCTGGTACACCTTACTATGGTACTTGGCCAGCGTCCAGTCAGACGGAGAGATGCTCATTGAGATGGCGGTGGCCTTACTCTTTCCTTGTTCCTTTTACCCCATCAAGTAGGGTAAAGATTTGGCGCAGGCTTGGCCACGAAAGTCAATATGTATTCTGGGATGACCGGGTCCCTTGTCGTAGAGAAGGGGTGAGAACGGGTGCCGTGCCGCTAAAGAATTCCAAACGGGCCACGCGAAATGGACGGCACGAGGCCCGGTATGAAAAAGCCGGGTACGAAAACGGCAGGTCCGGCATGCTCCGTGCCTGTGCTTGGCCTGGTCCGATGCCGTGCCCATGCTCGTACCTAGAAATCGGCCCGTGGGCCGGCACGGGGCACGACCCGTTCTAATGGCTGGCAAGGCAGCGACACGGTTCCCAGCCGTTAAATCAATTCCCATCGACTTTGAGTCGCTCGATCGTTTGGGGAAGATATATATAATAAGAAATAAACCCTAGCTCTCCACCCCCGTGACCTACTCGCCACCTCCATCGTTCATCCCGTGACGCACCCTTTTCTTTCATGTGGACTCGCCACGCGAATCTTTTGCTAATTTGACAATTTTTTAAAATAATTATAGGATTAACACGGGTTGATTTTTTTTTCAGAACTAGCACATTTGGTGGGCTTTGGCAAAGGCACCACAAATGCATTGTGAGGGCGCCATGCATGGCGGCGCCTCAAGGCCACCACGCGGGCACACCGCCGCGGCCCTGCATGGCGGCGCCTCAAGGCCACCACGCCGCACCCGCCTGCCCCGGGAGCTGACATGGCAGGCCTTGTGGCGCCCGTTGGCAAAGGCGCCACAAGGCTGCATAGAGCTTTGGCGGCGCGACCGCTCCTCCCCCAACCTCCCTCTCCTCTATTTTGGCCGCAGCAGGGAGGAAGGCGACGGCGCCGCCCCATTTTGGCCGGTCGGGCGGTCTCCCCTCCGAATCCTCCTCTTGATAATCAATCTGAGTCGAAGGTTGTTGGTTCTATGTTAAAGAGCAAGCAACGGTCAAGTCGCCGAGAAGCAAGCTACCCTCAGGCCATATACATATACATACATGTGTATACACGCCGGAGCCCTACTTCTCTAGAGGATGCTGCATCAAGAATACATGGCGTGCTTGCTAGTTGTTCCATGCCATGCATATATACATCAGATGCTAAAAGCTGCCCCATGATCTAAGCTGCTCCATGATCAAGTTGCTGCAGTCCTACGCGATGCCACGCCATGCTAGTTGTTCCATGCCATGCATATATACATCAGATGCTAAAAGCTGCCCCATGATCTAAGCTGCTCCATGATCAAGTTGCTGCAGTCCTACGCGATGCCGTGCAAGTCTCGATGCAAGGCGTTGTTGCACATCGTCACCGATAACCAAGCCAAGCAATTCTACGCGCATGCTGAGTTGCAAGTTTGTGCAAGTCCAAGTTTGCTGGTTCTACGGCCATCTTCAGTATGCCAGCTGTCTTGTTTCTTGCAATTTAACAACATCAGAACCCTCGCCGTGCGAGGCTGTTGTCGGATTGCTATTATTTTCTACTACAGCGGAGAGGTCGTATTGGCCTGCTCTTTACTACTTCCTACGATAGTGGAGAAGGTCGCATTGACTTATCTCTATCGTTTTCCTCTATGCCGGATAGGTCGTATTGGCCTGATCCATACTATTTCCTATGATAGTGGAGAAGGTCGTATTGGCCCATCCCTATTGTTTTCTATGCTCGAGGTCGATTGGCCAGATTGAGTAAGTCGTTGCAACCAGATTTGGTGTGGCGCTGCGTGAAGTAATGCAAGTGGACGCGGGAGGCTGTCAATTTGATCTCACGAGAAAGCATCTTCCAAGCAATATATACCGCGATCGCTAATTGCGGGTTGTCCTATACTATTGAATTATCACACGCCTAGTGCCGACGCAGGCTAGACGGAATCATGGCCAGTGCCGATGAGGCGAGGTCACTACTCCAATCGACACGCCCTAATTAACGGGATCGATACACCGCTGTCGGGCACGGCGAGGCTTAAAGCAACTCACACACGCCCGTGTTGTTAATGAAGGCTGGCATACACGATCGGGCACCGACGAGGCGATAGTCATCCCCTTCATTATCAACACATTCCGCTTACGCCGACGTGGCGTTGGCGATGTCACGACCAAGCTTCGGCGACACAAAGCCACCCATACTTTTACTATGCCATATATATCGCATATGGTCGGCGATAATCTATCGAATATTCGACGACCATCTAGCGCAGCTTAATCGGAGGTTTTCCGCAAGCTCGCCTTGCGGATATAATTAACCGCCATGCCCAACAGCCCGGGGAATCGGGCGAACTACAGATTTTCCTACAAGTCGACCTCTCCTTAAGCATGACGCAGAAGACGGAAGAAGACGATTTTTAGATTGATCATGTATTTTGTATATTCAAGAAAGAATTAATGAAATACGTGGTTCTCGAATATGTGTGCATGTGTCTCCCCGCATTACATTATTTTATCCATGTCTTCGCCGGTTTTCGACCAAACAGGCCTGCTCCGCACATCTTGGCCCCGAGCGACTTCGGGAGCTCCTCCGCGGCGTCACCTTCTCCATCGCTAACGTCGCCCTGTAGCTCGCGGACAGGAGCCGCTCTCCACCATCGAAGTTCCTCGTCACCTACGCCGAGATGTACCCGGGCGGCACGCTTTCTGCCGACGCCCCGAGCAACGAGCTCGTGGTGACCGCCTCGAGGCCACGCTTGGTAGCATGAGTGCGGGCGGACGTTGACCCCACTCATGAGTGCTTCATGTGCTGCACCCCAACGGCGTTGGAGAGCGCCCCTACGCGGGGCGACACCCCCGAAGCACTTCGGGGCGGGGACGCCAGGAAGTCCCTAGGCGGACGCTGGGCTGCCCAAGTTGGTCCAACGACCGCATCGGACGAAGCTTCGAGGAGGCCGCCTTGATTCTGAGAGGGAGGCACTCTTCGCCGAGGAAGGAGGGCGAGCGCGAGTTCGAGCTCGAGGGAGGGAGGCACACCGCCCGCGATCGACGAGGCGAGCTGACCTCCCGCCTGTCTTGGGCAGGGCAACCCCGAACCTCGCGGCCGCCTCCATGCTTCGCGTGACTTCCCCGAGCCCGAGGATCCCGAGGCCGAGCGGGTCCCACCGGCGAGCCTCACGGTCCCTCATCGAAGCGAGCCGCGCGGCAGCGGCGGAGAGTTCGGCATCGCACCGCCCGGCTCCGGGGAGAGCACGAGGCCTCCTCCAATAGGAGGCCGGCGAGACGACCCCGAGTTGCGCCGCGCCCGGGCGTGTCGGCGAACCGCGGCGAGCGGGACACGCCGACGCACGCGGCGAGGCGGAGATGCGGAGGAGGCAACCGGGCGCCGAGCCACGTGACCACGCGGCGCACGGCGCCGCGACGGCATCGGCCCACACGCCCTACAAACAGAGAAGGGGAGGCCGGGCACGGCTGACCAAGAGGATCTGCAGGTAGGAGCCCGACCGAGACGGGGAGGCGGCCGGCGGATCCCCCAGGTCGTGACACCCAAGCACGGTGGTGCCTACGCTAGAAACCCGACGGGAGGCCCCTGTGGTGTTCGGCCCCGGATCCACGATGCACCATTTCCCACGCGCTTGGGGCCCCGGCGCCGTCCGGCAACGGGGAGACGGGAGGCGGACCAGTGGCTCGAGGACTACCGCCTCGCATGTCACGCTGCTGAGGAGCGAAGGATGACCTCTTCATCCGCAACCTCCCTCTGCCCCGCGATACGGCCGCTCTTGGTTCTAACATTACCCCCGGTCGGATCGGCAATTTGGCGACACTCCACGACATCTTAGGTCGGCAACTTCCATGGGACCTACTCCCGTCCTAGCAACCGTGGGACCTCCAAAAGGCAAGCAAAGGAACGGCGAGCACTGTAGCGACTACATCGGCCTTCTCAAAACTTCGCAATGAACTCACCGGCGCGGCGGCGAGAGATCATCACCGCGTTCACCTTCGCAAGACGACTGCGAGACACTCATCCGCGAGCTCGGCATCCGCAAGCCCAAGACCGTCAAGGAACTCCTCGACCTCACCATGAACCACGTCGGGAGAGGAAGCCATCTCGCCCGTCCTCCACGGCACCACCGGCAAGGGGCAAGGATAAGGTCACCGATGGCACCGAGGGGTCGTCATCGCGCCCCAAAAGAAGAACAAGAACAAGCACCGCCGCAACGAGGATGACTTCATGGCGGTGACCGACAAGACAAGGGCGGGCAGCAAGTCGGCGAGACCGAACGCCCCCAAGGACTACTTTGAGAGGATGCTCGAAAGTGCCCCGCCCCAACCATGAGGGCCCGGTCAAGCACAAGCTGAAGGAGTGCAACCTCCACGAAAAAGTTCGTGACCACCGCGCAGGCGGCGGCGGCGTCGCGACGAGTGGGGCGACGGCGTGGCGGCAAACAGCGGTTGACAAGGATGTCTACTTGAAGATGGCGGTCAACATCGTCTTCGGGGGCGCGGCGTATGGAGTCCGCCCGAAGCTCATGGCGTGAGGTCCTCTTCTTTCAGCGAGCCCCTCCCCTCCTACCTCAAGTGGTGGAGGCTCCCATCACCCGACCAAAGCCGACCACCCCGTTACTCCCTCATCGGGGAGGTTCCCCTCATCGTCGACCCCATCGCCGGCACCAAGCGCCTCGGCAGGTGCTGGATGGGCGGAGGCCTCCCAACCTCCTCTCGTCGATACCATGGAGGCCCTCGGCATCACGCGAGCTTGCCTCCGACCATCGACGACCCCATTCATGGGGTCGCGTGTGCGAACAGCGGTATCCCACTTTGGATGCATCGACCTCCCCGTCACCTTCGGCTCACCGAAAGCAACTTCCGCAAGGAGGTGCTCACCTTCGAGGCTCCCCCTTTAGAAGCGAGTACCCGCAGCGTTGTTGGGCCGCCATGCTACGGATTCATGGCGTTCCCAACCACACGCACAAGCTCAAGATCCGAGGCCCCGCGGGCGCGATCACCGCCAACTCCAACTTTGAGCCGCTTCAACATACAAGGAGGCCCCGCGAAGCACGCCCGACGCCATCATCGAATCCGGTGAAGCCGCCCTTCAGCCGCCGCATGGGTCCGTGCAGAGGACTCAACAAGCTCAAGAAGGTGGTGCAGCTCATTCAGCTAATCGGCTGGGCGGCGAAGCCATCCGCGAAGCTCGAAGGCGCGGCTCCTTCGAGCCGGACCAGGACGCCAAGGCAGTGACGGGGATCAGGAGAGGACGCATCGCCGCCCGAACCGAGCTCTCACTCCCTAAATAGGAAAATGAGCTCGCCGATTGCCGACTGTGTTCACGCGGGAAACCTGATGCCCGGTACCGAGGGAAGTCGCCGAAAGATCAACATCGCCCGGCGCTCGCCGTGAAGCGCGGCCCGCACTCGATGGCAAAGGCAGTAATCGCCAGGAGATAGATAAGCTCCTAGCGGCGGGCTTTGTTAAGGAGGTGCTTCATCCCGAAAGTGGATAGCCAACCACGTACTAGTTAAAAAGAAAAAGGGACATGGAGAATGTGTGTTGATTATACGAGTCTCAACAAGGCATGGCCAAAGGATCCGTTTCCTTTGCGGCGCATCGACCAAATCGTTGACTCCACCTCCGGGTGTGAGACACTTTCTGTTTTCTCGACGCTTACTCCGGCTACCACTAGATCGCGATGAACGAGGCACTCGATCAGCTCGCTACCTCCTTCATCACTCCCTCGCGTTACGCTATGTGACCATGCCTTTCGGGCTGAAAACGCCCGGCGCCACCTTCCGAGAGGTGTATGCGAAAGTCTTCAAGGAGCTTCTTGGGAAGCACATTGAAGCATCGCGTAAACGACATCGTAGTCAAGGCGAAAACGCCGCAGGCGAGCTCATCCACGACCTCGAGCGAGGTCTTTGGCAAACTCCGTGAGTTCGGCGAAAGCTCAATCCGAAATGCGTCTTGGGGTCCCTCGAGGGAAGCTCACCGGTTTCGTCGTGTCCGAAGCGACATCGAAGCTAACCCCGAGAAAATCGAGGCTATCGGGAACATGGGTCCCATCCGGGGAACGGTCAAGAGCATCACGGCTCACGGGATGCCTGCCCGCGCTAAGTCCGTTCATAGCACGGCTCGGGAGCGTAGTCTTCATTTACATACAAACTCACGAAAGAAGTCGAGGCGCTTTGACGGACCGGCGAGGCATCGCTGCTCTCGACTCTCGAAGGGAACTCAGCCCAACCCACCACAGTACTCACCGCCCTAAGCGGACGAGCCCATGCTGCTCTACATCGCAGTGACCTCGCAGGTCGTGAGCTCGGTGCTCGTGGTCGAGGGCGAGGGGGAGGAACACGCACTCCCGCGTACAACATCCCCGTCTACTTCATCGGTGAGGTCCTCTCCGACACCAAGACCGCATTCACGCATCCCGAGCTCGCCTCGCCTTGTTGATCCGCGTGGCCTTAAGCTCCGGGCCACCTTCGACGCGCGCCATCACCGTCGTTTCCAAGTTCCCTCTTGGCGAGTTCATCGTAGAGCCGAGGCCACGAGACGCATTGCCAAGTGGGGCATCGAGCTCATGGGATCGACATCTTGTACACGAGAGGCGCCATCAAGTCCTGAAGTTCTCCCCGACCGTAGCTGAGTGGATCGAGACGCAGCTGCCACCAAGGCCGCATAACCGAGGAGTACCGGGTCCTCTACCGACGGCTCCGTGAAGAAGAAGTGCGGTAGCGCGGGGGCTGGGCTGGCCTTTGTCTCACCGTGCAACGTCGGCGCATGAGGTACTTTGATCCGCCCACTTCACCGCATCCAACAACGCCGCCGAGTCACGAGGCCTTGGTGAGCGGGCCACGCGCCAGACGCAAGCTGGGCTCAAAACGACTCGAGGTCCGAGGGGAGACTCGAGCTCGTCACCAACGAAGTCATGAAGGAGGCCGACCGCGTCAACCCCAAGATGATCGCGTCTTGCCAAAAGGTGCATGAGCTCGAAGATCACTTCGGCGGTCTCGAGCTCAAGCACATCCCCGCCAGTACAACGGCAACGCTGGCGCCCTCGCCAAGCTCGCATCGGATCGGAAACAGGTGCCTCACCGGTGTGTTCGCCTGACCAATACCTCCCGCCGATTCGACTTCGAGGGAGAGACCTCAAGCTTCGGGCGGTAGGACCCCGCCAAGACACCCTTTGTGCCGCCCCGTAAAGACGAACCTTCCTCAAGCTCGAGCTCGCCGATGGAAGTCGATGTCGTCGGCCACGAAGGTCCTCGCCGTCCGAGCTACGAGGGGCCCCAAAAAGCCCGGCAAGGGTCCCTATCTGGATCGGCTCAAGGACGGCAGGTTGCCGCCCCGAGAAGGAGGAGGCAAGGTGCAGTTTCGCCCCGCGCCAAGTCCTAATTATCGTCGAACCACGAGCTCTACCGGCATAGCACGTCGGGGACACTCAGCCACGTGACGCATCACGTTCGAGGAAGGGAGAGCCGTAAAGGGAGATCCACGCCCGAGAGTGCGGGCACCATGCGGCTCCCACGAGCTCGATGGGCAAGGCCTTATTGAGGATTCTACAGCGGCGGTCGCCACCGATGCCAACCAGATCGCGGCCTGCCGCAAGGGATGCCAGTTCTTCACCAACCCGCACCCACCTCCCCGCCCAAGCCCCCTAAGCGATCCCCGTCACTTGGCCCCCGCGGTATGGGGTCTCGACATGGTCGGGTCATTCAACAGATCACCCGGGCCACACTCACTTGCTCGCCGCCATCGACAAGTTCGCCAAGTGGATCGAGGTCGCGAGACGGGTCAAGTTCTTCACCTACGGCATCATCCTTCTTTCGGCGTCCCGAACTCGATAATCACCGACAACGGGACCAAACGGGGCAGATCTTCCCGACCTCGCGATGACAACGATTATCCGAGTCAAGCTGGAGCTGTGGCCACCCCGCAGACCAACGGGCTATCGAGCGAGCAAATGGTATGATCTTGCGGTCTCAAGCCGCGCATCTTCAAGCCGGCTTTCGAAAAGTTCGGCGGTCGGTGGCTGCCCGAGCTCCCCGCCCGTCATATGTAGCCTCGGGGCGGCGCCCGGCAGGCCATAGGATGCACACCCTTCTTCCTGCGTCGCCCCGGGAGGCCGTGCTCCCCACCGACACCGAGTACGGTGCCCCGAGTACAGCGCACAACAACGGCGGCAACCGGGCGTCACTCCGAGGATGCGGCGCATCAGCTGAAGGGGAAGCTGCGAGGTCGCACTCCCTACACTTCGACCCAAGTACCCGTGATCGGCTCGCGCACCGCCACGCACGAGGTCGAGCCTTCAAGATCGGGCGACCAAGTATTGCGGCGAGTTGAGCACGAAGGACCCGACACAAGCCTCGGCACACGGTGGGCCTGTTCACCATCACCGAGTCCCGCGACCGGGCTCATACAAGATCAAGGGATGCGGGGCCGGTGAGCCGCCAACGCTTGGAACATCGAACGCCACGTCGCTTTTACCCTTAGATGTACCTTGTAAATCATTTCTATGAGTTTGAATAAAAAGCGCTACGATTCGATGCGAAAATCACATTGCAAGCATTGAACCCTTTCTCGGTTGTGGAGCAATGGCGACCTCTACCTCCGGCAAGGCCTGCCCTTGCTTTCGGGGCTGAAGGATGAGGCGCACACCGAATTTTTCACGAACTCTTTTTCTGCAAAACAACCCCAACCTCGAGCTACGGTCGCCACCACGAGCTTCGCTAAGGGCTATTTGGACCCCACTTTCGGTCCCTCGTTCACTTTCTTTCCTAGACTTGCGTGGATTGTCACCCCATCTAGGTTGAGACGCCCCGAAAGGCATGGCGGCGCGACCTATCGTCCTCCCATGCCCGGCGGCCCGAGGAACGGCCGCCACTCGTTTTACTCTAAACACGAGGTCGGGCTTAGAAACAAGCGAAAGCACAATACTTGATAAAGAAAAGGCGAACTTCGTTATAACTTGGCGATTCTTTAAGTTATTTACATTCACCCCAACTCACGGGACTTTGTTTTCCACTAGACAAATGAGGCCGGCGCCGACTCCCTCTTGATCTAGCTATTCCCCGGTAGCGTCCTCCTCCGTAGGGGCATCCTCGGCTCCTTCATCGGCGGGCTTCGAAGAACCCGGTCTCCTCCACTGAGTGTGAAGAGCTTGCGGCGACCTCCTCCGCTTCATCCTCGCGATCACGCGCTTTCGGACTCCTTGGCGAACCTGGGTCGGCCAGCCCTTCGCCAGCGGTGATCTTGTCGAATTTAGGGTAATGCGCGAGCACCACCCCCATCACCTTATTGCCGCGACGCGGCGGGCCATCTCCCTCACCCGGCTAGCGGAATGAGAAGGAGGCGGCCCGCCGGCTCCGCCACCGGCCTCGACCTCGAGCACGTCCGCAGGCGGCGGGGCGTCGAGGGGAGGAGGTTCTCCCGCTCGATTACGGGCGCGCGCATCGGCCGGCCTCCTTGGCGTGCTGCGGAAGGTCACCGACCTCGCGAGCTTCGGGCCTTCAGCTCCTTGTCCTTCTCCCGCGGCATGAGCTCCTTCGCTGCGGGGAGGTGTCGAGGGCCTCAAGTTCGTCTTTATACGGCGCGGCGCGGTCCGAGAGGTCAGCGCCTTCTCCGCCGGCCGCAATCAAAATACAAAATCAGGCGGTGAGCCCCGACGAAACAAAGGGAGGACTACCCGCTTACTCGCTAAAAGCGGAGTATAAGTCCTCGTTGTGCGCCCGCCGGCGACCAATTCTCCTCCAGCCTCTCCGCTCCGCCTCCAAGCCCGATGTTCGACACTTATCTCAGCGGCATAGTGGTCATAGACTAAGTCCGCCGAAACTATTAAAATCGCTACTTGGCTTGAAAGAAAGCAGGACAGCCGGGAAAAAGAACTTCTGGCGCCTTCCTTCGCTATCGCTCTTTGAGTATCCTCTCCGCGGTCTCCTTCTCCCCACGAGCATGGAGACTCACGCCCGAAGGGTCAAAGTCGAGCTCGTTGCAGCCGCAGCGCTTCCGGAGCTTCGGTGAGGTCCTCCGCCGCCGGGCGGCGGCGGCGACATTGATACCCTCTTCAGGTGCTTGGCCGCGGGCCTCCGCCTGGGCGCGCATGGCGGCTCCCACGGACCTCGCGGGCCACCCGCGCACCTCGAATTTCACCACCCGGCCGCGGCTCATTCACTGTGGGACCTCGGCTTGGTCCTCGAAGGACCTCACACCCGATGAGGGCCTCCCGAGCTGGGACCAGAGCCCGTGGCCCCGGGCTGAGGAGTTGCTTGAGCGCCCCCGGGCGAGACCATGTCGCGGGGCTCCGCCCAGCGATGATAAGCTCGAAAAAGATGGGATTAACCACCGACAACGAGGATGCACGCACGACGGCAGAAGCTAAGTAAAACCACTTACCACTGGGGCATCTTCGAGGCTCCACGCGGACGGCGCCCGTGGACGAGCTCTCCGCTGGCACGCCGCGCCACGCGACGCTTCGTCGACCATGGCCAACGCCGACGCCATCGCCTCGTGGTGTCCGAGATCGATCCGCGACCGTGCTCGCACGACCACCTCCGGGCGCCGCCACAACCGCTGCGCTAGCAATGTCGCCCGGCGAAGATGAGTTCCCGAGTCCTCCGGCGTCCCCAATTCGGTCGCGGCGTGACGCGGTGGCGCGGTGAGGTGCGCCGAACTTCGGCAGCGGCATCTTCGGCCGCCCGCCCCGCTGGGTGGGCCCAGACGACCCGACGGGCGTCCGCGCCGGCCGAGCGGAAGTAGGGACGGCCGCGGGCTTCGCCAGGCTCCCGCCCTGCCACCGAGCTCGAGCACCACGGCCGCCTTGGGGCACCCCGCCGGCCTGGCGCTGGCGCTGGAGGACGCGCCGCCTCGCTTCCACACCCCTCCTCCACCCGGCACCACGCTCCCGAGCTCCTGACACCAGCGCGAGGAAATGCAGCGGCCGGGAGGATCCGGAGAAGGGAGGGGCCGGGACGCCGGCTCCGTCCACGGCCTCTTCATTAGGATGGGCCTCAGAGGAGCGTCGCTCGCAATCACGACAATAAGCAAAGCAACAACAGAGCCAAGCGGCGGCGAAGGACAGAAGTCGAAGGGCGGGAATCCGACTTACCGGTCGCGGTACGCTTTAGCCTCGGTGTTGTCTTCTTCCCGCCACATGGCGCCACCTCCTCCCGCGAGAGTCTCTCGGCGCCTCAACCCACGCAAGTTCGCGGCAGCCGGCCGGGCGGCAGGGGCGGGCCGGGCCCGGCCCGCGAGGCGACAGGCGCCCAGCGTCGGTCGAGCGGTTGTAGCAGCCGAGCCTGGCGGGTGGAGAGCGCCCCCACCCGAGGTCGAAGTCGAGGGCAGGAGCACGGGACCCCCGAACTTGTAGCGCGCGCCGAGCTGGAGCTTCGTCGAGCGCACCGGCAACCCGCGAGCTCGGTGGGCGGGTTCTCGATTACCGCGACCGCCGTCGCTTCCGAAGGTTTTGCTCTACGTCCGTACGCCGCCGCTCAGGGGTGTCCACTAAGCAGCGACATGATCCCCATGTGGCGGCTGGGCGTGGAACGGACGGCACCACCGCGACCGCCAGGACAAGAAAAAGAGGGGAGTTAGTGGTGAAGCATGGACAGCTTAAGTCGGGAAGGAAATAACGAGTTTACCGTGATGCCTCGCACGCCACGCGGGCGGTAAGTTCGGGATCGCCCGCCGGTACGCTTTCAGAGTTCGGCCGTTAGCCGGTTTACACCGCGGGACCCGGTATACCTTTCGTGGACATTATCGAAGGTCGGCGCCGCCACCGCCCTTCGGGGTTCCTTCTCCTCCGTCATCTCCTACGCGGAGCACGCGCCTTTGTAGGGAGGACACCTCGTGCAAACACGCCACGATGAGCGGCTCCGTCGGCCCGGCGTCGAGGATCTTGATTCTCTCGACCACCTGAAGAACTTCGGGGCCGAGTTGTCATCGGTCGTCTCCCTACATTCGCGGGCGGATCGCAAACACGCGCCCGTGATACTCCGGCGAGCGGGTGCGGGCGTCGTTCCCGGTAGAACCAGAACCATACCACCCGCCAATGGAGGATGGGACGACGATCTCACGAGTGCGTCTTCATCCTCCCGGCTGGCTGGGCGCCCCGAGTCGACCCGTCGGAGCGCGTCTTCTTGCCATCGGAAGTGTGTTGGATCTTGATGAAGAAGTAATGCTCGAACAGCTCAATTCGGCTCTTGCGAGCCACCTCGCACAACAAGGCGAAGGCGGTGACGTGGAGCACCCCATTCGCACGAGGTGCTGGAGAGTTGATTCCAGCGGGCCGGAGCAGGAGGAGAAGTCGCGGCGGGGGCGCGAACCCCGCTCACGGCGGGGCGAAACCCACGTTATCCTCAACGCCCGGCACCCTCCACTCCTCCATGCCGGTGGCGGGGATGCTCCCGGCCTTGGCGAGTTCTCCAACACGGCGTTTCGTCACCATCGGCGGCCCCCACACCGCCATCTTATCTCTCCCTTTTCGCCTCTCGATTTTCTTGGCGGGATGGATGTGGCCCGGACTCTCCTTGATCACGGCGGCGGAAGTGAGGGGGCGGCGGAAAAAGCGGGGAGGTGGCGGTAGGAAAGCGAGGAAAAAGTAAGAAACCCTTACCCCCCTTCCTGTCAATTTATAACGGTGGGAATAAAGGCGTCGATTGATGGGTGGCCAGGGAATGGCCTCCCACGATTGCCTTAACTCCTCCCTAAAAAGCCGCGCCCACGTCCCCATGGCGCAACCGCTAGAATCCGAAGCGGCTAGGAGTTACAATGATAACTTTCCAATGGATGGATGCGGAAAGCGAGCTTCGCCGTAGTCCTAGGCCCGAGAGGGTTCGAAGGCCCCGGCCCAGGGTCCGACGGCCGCCCGGGCCCGCTGGGAGCGAGGGGCGAGACAAGGAGAGGTCCCAGTGACTTATGCCTACGAGCTCCGAACGCCCGTGGCTCCTTGAACTTCGCGTTGAGTCGCCGGGGCGGCGCGCCGATCTCGTGCCTCCTCCTCAAGGAGAGCGTGCGACCTCGAGACACAATCTCGAGGAAGTGCGGCGTCAAGCCGAACATGAGGTGTCGATCCTCCGGTGATCCAGGCGAAATCACGGCGAGCTCAGCCTCACTCGAACCACCCGCTAGCGGCTCGCCGAGGCACCGATCTCGACCAACGAGGTAAGATCGGACCGCGAGCTCATCCCACCCCTCGATGTAGGGAAGAATGGGAACGGCGAAAACAAAGCGAAAATTCAAGCCTCCCGAGAACATATCGTTCTCCGCGAGCCTCGGGGGCTACCGGTGGAGTGCGCTGCAGCGCACCACCACGTAAACAAACACCACGACTTCAAATCAGGCGCAGGGGGGAAAACAACTCCCCAAACGCTGCGGGCTGCTATAGGGGACCAAAATCATGGATCCCCCAACTTAGCGATGTCAGGGGTTAGGCCCGGCGAGGGCTGACCTAGCTCGCGTGGTGGACCAAGCACGAGGACCACTCGGGCTCAGCCCCGCCTCGAGCGGCGCTCCAAGGCGTGCGTAAAGTCCGCCGAGTGAGCTCGGGTTCGCGAGCTGGCTTCGCTTCAAGCAAGCTCGAGCTTCGTGGCAAATCTCCATCCCGAACGAGCTCAAGGCTACCCACATGGGGCCAAGTCAGCCCGAGCGCGTGACCCCACCGAGCTTGCCCAAGCATGCGGGCCGCCTAAGGGCGACATCGGGACTCCTAGGGCGAGCTCGGGCCCACTACGTCGAACTCCTAGGCCTCGTAAGGCAAAACGACTTCCTCCAGACTAAATGCGAGCTTGAGCTCGGGCGATAGGAACCGAGCTACTGCGCCGCAGTCGGACTCATCATTTTAGGCTATGCCTCAATCTCGGCGAGGATCGAGGAAGTCAGAGGCTCACGATTACCGAGCTAGAGGCACTCAAGCATCATAGCTTTGAGCCACGCAGCTCATAGCCGCGGCGCGCCCGCTGACGACGCGGAACACGGCTTCGGCGGCTGGGATGCCGAGTCCAGCGTCCGCCCGGCCGCTACTGGACAAAAAGAATCTTTCCTCCCGAGCTCTCCACGTCCACCGCGTTTACTGCGCCTCGCCCGGATTCCGCGCCGCGCACGGCGGTAGGCGGCCGCGTCGGCGGCGTGGCGATGTCGGCGGCGTACGAGGCGTGCCTAGCGATCGGCAGGGCGTCTCACGGCCATAGTACTTCGAAGCGTAGATGCGACTAGGCGCGCCGGACATTATTACGGACTCAACGCGGCTCCCGAGCTTCGCTGGCGGCCCGGGGCGCCAAGATCCATCGGCCGACCTCCCCTACACCAAGCTAGATAGGGAAGCAAGCTACGTAACAGCAAGAAACGGCGCCGCGCACACGACACAACGGCGTGTACGGATTATCTGTACATTTTACATTCTACCCCTTGTACTAGATTTCCTCCCTTGGCATCCCATTGCATACCCGTTGAACTATAAAAGGGGCACCTTGGCCATCGGGAGGGGATCATCTTCATCTCCATCGACCCTCGCAACACCGCATTACCACGAGACACTGGGAGCTCATTCCCCTCTCGACCAAGCTTTAGCCACCCCCGACGAGTGTTTGAGCTCGGATAGTGACTCGATTTGGACTAGGGTGCCTGATTGCCCCGAACGGTATACACGCTTGTCATTGTCTCTAGAGTTAGGCCATCGTTGCACACACTAGCCAGTCGATTACTGTGACCATGGTATTCGACCACGACACTTGGCGGCTGACAATTTCCTTGAGTGCTGAAATGAAACCGCCAAGGAAATGGTATTTTCTTGGCTGTGCTTTGGAGCACTCAAGGAAACATATATTCCTTGGCAGTTGAAGTGAACCGCCAAGGTATATAGGTGTTTTCTTGGCAGTTGAAATAAACCGCCAAGGTATATAGGTGTTTTCTTATGCAGATATGCAACCAGCATATGTACGACTTAGGCCAAAAAGATAGTTTGCTAGGAGGGCTTGACACAATAGTTAGTAGTACCCATACCACTTTGGAAACTATTAGTGACTTGTGTGTTACTATGATGTATGTATGGATTTTATGTAAGGATATGAATGATAATTGCAGTTGTAATTTTCAAAATGATATTTTATTCTGTCAATATAATGGTTGGGGTAGCATAGTAAAATGTCTATATATGTCATCATGTGTCAATTGAATATAGTGACTAGAATATTAGAATATATTGATTCTTGCATTTTATTTTTTTATTACCAGTATAGATTTCCTTGGAGGCCGACCCTTAAGGAAATAAGAATTAACTTGGCGGTTAATGACAGTCAAGGAAAACTACTTTCCTTGGCGGCAATTGACCCTCAAGAAAACTACTTTTTTCTTGGCGGTTGCAACATTTCCTTGGCCATTTGGCAAATTAAGTCAGTCATTACTTTCCTTGGCGATTTCGGCCTCCAAGGAAATCATCCTTGACTGCCAAAACTGCCAAGGAAACTAATTTCCTTGCCTTCTATTCTTGAGTGTGTTTGGTTGACGGTTTGTAAACAAGGATCATTTCCTTGGTGGTTTT